>BQNB010006980.1:45000-95267 GCA_026074375.1 Tanacetum coccineum | reverse complement strand
GAGCTATAGTGACGACAAAAATTTTAGTCACCGAACGACTCTGTGACCAATTTTTACACTGCTAGTGATCAAACCCATTTCGTCACTAAAGGCCAATTTTCTTGTAGTGACACGCAATAAGAGTCATCTAAGCATAATATTGTATTAATTAAGCAGTTACTCTGAATGTAAATTTATATTCTACTTTTTTTACAATGATAAATTAATGTAAACAATTTACATTTACGGGTGGGAGCTTCCTCGTTGTAATATTTGCTTAATTTTTGGTCACTCAACTGATGATTGTCCAATAGCACCTAAACGAGTGGTGAATAGGGCGGATATAGGCAAGGGGTGGAAAAGGTTGATTATTTGGAATATCATGATAGTGATGATGAAGTTGAACTTGTTGATAATGATATGGCAAGTTATTTGGCCTCAATACCGTCAGGGGTTAGATATCGCACAAAAAGCTTGCTGGAACAATGGAATAAAACATATGCGAATGTTGATGACGACTACGACCCATACGATAATGATATGTATGAAGGTCAGGAAATTCCTAATAGTCTTCATCCTATATGCGATAACCTGGATATTAAGGTTTGTGGCCGAAAGAAGAGATAGATCACTAGATATCATTGTGTCATTTGTAGTCTAGTCATTATGTGTACCTTTATTTAAGGAAGTAGGTTGCCTATGTAATGTGCTGAGATATAGGATTCACCCACATCCATTATACTGAATTTATTTTTCGAGTAATAAATTTATCAGGGAACCCTTTTACCAAAAAAAAACAAGCTATAAAATGAAAGCAACAAGATGTCTAGACACGGGATAGGTTATAAAGACCACCTCCTAAAACACCATTTGTACTCCCATGGTTTTTTACGTTTTTTATATTTTTTAATTTTCTTTTTATTTTTATAATTTTGTTTATATTATAAAACTGTAAAACGGAAAGTGCGGAACAAAATATATAAAGTTTGATAAGTCAAAAGTATTAAACTGTCCAAAAGTACAGAACCAAAAATATAAAGTTTGATAAGTCAAAAGTATTAAGTTGTCCCATTTTTACTTCCTTTCTTATACATCACCTCATAGTCAAATCCCATGAATTTAGGCAACCATTTCATCTGTGTGGGAGTAGTAATTCTTTGATATAGCAAATACTTCAACTGAAATGGTATGTTTTAATAATGAAATGTCTATCTAACAAATATCCTCTCCACTTGTCTAATGCCAACAAAACAGCTAAGAACTCCTTTACATATGTAGATAAACTCTGGTGTTTAATGGATAAAGTCTTATGCATATAAGAAATTGGTGACCCTTTTGTTGCAAAACTGGGTAAAGTCTAATAGGGTAAGCATTAGTGCTTTCATCATAGCTACTTTCAAAGTCTCAAAAGCTAATTGTGCTTCATCACTCCATTTACACCCTCTTATATTAAGCAATTGAGTTAATGGTATGTCAGCAATTTTTTTTATAAATCTTCTATATTAGCCTGTGAGACCAAGAAATCCTCTTAACTGATTCACATTGGTAGGTGTTGGGTATTCTTGCATAGCACTAATCTTACTAGGGTCAATAGCTACCCCCTTAGCAGATATGACTTTACCAAGGTACTTAAAATGACTTGTACCAAACACACACTTAGATTTCTTAACAAACAACTTGTTCTATCTCATGGCAGTAGGACAGTAGTCAAATGTTTTACATGTTCTTCCAAAATTCTACTATAGACTAGTATATCATAAAAAAATACTAGAGTAAACTTTCTTAAATAGGGTTGGAATACCACATTCATAAGGGCCTGAAATGTAGAAGGAGCACTGGTTAACCCAAAGGGAATAACTAAATATTCATAGTGACCTTGGTGTGCTTTGAAAGCTGTCTTAGCAATATCATCCTTGTACATCATAATTTGATGGTATTCAGACCTCAAGTCCAATTTAGAAAAGATATTAGCCCATGCAATTCCTTTATTAGTTCCTTAATGGTGGGAATTGAAAATTTGTCCTTCATGGTGTTCTTGTTTTTCTGTCTATAGTCCACATACATTCTCCAAGTATTATCCTTTTTCTTTACCATAACAATAGGAGAGGCAAAAGGACTTTTGCTTGGTTTGATCACCCCTGAATCCAATAACTCCTTTACTATAACCTCTATAGCATCCTTTTGCATAGGTAGGTGCCTATAGGGCCTGATATTAACTGGTTATACATTTGGAAGCAAAGGAATTCTATAGTCATGGCTTCTTTATGGAGGAAGTTCAGTGGGTAAGGAAAACACATCTTCAAATGCCTCCATAACTTTATTCAACTCAGGATCCAAAGGTTCTTTTTCCCTCTGTCCTTCATCATTCATCAGTTGTACTCCAGTATTTGGATAAACACAGAACATCAACAATTCTGCATTGGTCTCCATTCCAAACTCTTTTTCCTGATGCTTCCTACCCATCAAGTGCATTGCAGCCTTAGGAGTACCTCTCAGAGTCCTTCTCTTATTTTTATACATAAATTCCATCCTTAATTGACTAAAATTACATTTGATATCACCAAGAGTTGCCAACCATTAAATCTCCAAAACCATTTCACATCCTCCTAAAGGCAGAATCATCATATCAATGAGAAATGTTTCCCTTTGCAATTGCCATTCAAAGTTCTTGCATTCACTATCACTGATAAATTGTTTTCATCCCTTCTACAGTGACTACTAAGGGACAAGTACTTCTCACTAGACATCCCACATGTTTAGGAACATTAACATCCAAGAAATTATGAGTAGATCCAAAATCCACTAATATGTGTAGCTCATGTTTCCCTACTTTACCAGTCACTCTCATTGTTTGAAAAGTATTAAATCCATTCAAAGCATTGAGTGAAATTTGTGGTATTTCATCTTGCATAGTTAACTCCTCGTCCCCTTCTTCAACCTTAAAATACTCCTCTTATTCATCTGCTAAGACCACCAAAGAATACAACTGTCCAGTGCATTTATGTCATAGGGTATACTTTTGATCACAATAAAAGCATAGGTTTTGAGCTCTTTTTTCCTGATATTCTTTTTGTGTTAATTGCTTTCTTACTAGTGAATTCACATGGGTATTTGGCTTAGGCTTCCATCCATTGTTTGGTGCAGGAAATGCCAACAATGGTGCCTTAGAATTATTACCATAACTAACCCTACCTTCAAAGCTTCCTCCATTAGATGTGATCGCTAACTTATTCTTTCTCTTAACAACTTCTAAGGTAGCTTCTCGAAGATTAGTTAAGCAATAAGTCTCAAAGAGATTTTTAGGCTTAAACATCCTCACACTCATCTCTAGTTCAGTTGGTAAACCCCCTAAGTACATACTAACTGCATTTTCCTTAATAATTTCCACCCTACACAATAAGGTATCAAAAAGGTCTTGTGTCACACCCCGCTAAAGCGGAAACATGAGGTGCGGCATATTAATAAACATCATAAAAGATGATAGATAGAAACACCGTGCATAACTTAGATAAAATAAATATTATCCGAATTACAACAACTTCAACAGATGTTAAGAAGTACAACATGATACATAATTTGTTTCTAAACATTAATTTCCAAAAAAGATGATTGTTTTCCAAGAAAATGACATTTTACACACATGTCCAATGCAATGCACTAAGTTTTCACTTTAACTTGATCACCTGAAAAGCATGATAAAAATGATCAACTATTGAAAATAGTTGGTGAGCTCACATGAATATGTACACAAAATATAGTTTTAAAAGAGATGATGTCCGATAGTAGTTTCCAAATCAATATCAAGTTACCAAAACAAGTCAAGAATCCAAAATGATTTAAGTTTACAAAGACAGTTCCATTACCTAAGATAACTTACCACAAATCAAATATATGTATGTTTTAGTGTTTATACGAGACACTACTTAAATGCATTCAGTTGTATCAAATCCAAAGTCTGAGTTCCAAAGTCTCGTACCCTTGAAGCAAAGCCTATACTGCCATACGGTGAGTTCAACAAGTGTCGTAACACAAGTCTTAAGTTCTAGTACTATGCACCTCGTTTAAGGTGGGAATGAAGAATGGCTCAATCCTAATAGTGATATTCATAAGTACTAACGTCTCATCCCATTGAGGGGGATATAGTGATCTAAAAGTAGTGGCATTTCCAAGCACCAAACAACATACATACCAATTTTATAGTTCAACATACTTTCAAAGTTCAATAAAATCCAATGAGTTCAAATGTTCAACAAGTTTAAGTACGTGTCAAGTTCAAGTATGTTCAAAAGTTTAAGTACGTAAAAGTATAAGCATAGTAAGTTTAGTATTACACATCATGCTTTCCACCCTAAAATCGTAAAACAGTAAAAGAGGGGCTGTGAGAAACTCACCTTAGAAGTTAGAACAAGTACAACAATTTTCGGCAATCAAAATCAAGTAAGCAACCCAACGAACACGCAACCTTCTACCTGAGACCTAAGGCAAGTAAATATACCTAATCAGATCCTATACGATATTCTCGAACAATATGAGCATTTATTTGTTAGGTATGATGTTTACACTTGTTTCTAAAGTTTCTTTTACCACAACACATAAAATCATAATTCTGTCTTGATTTTCTTGTCACTTCAAGTACCCGATTGACCCAGTTGACCAAAGGTTCTGGCCAAGCCCTTTGCTTAGATAATTATATCATGTATTAAGTGTGTCCTATAATTTTTGTAGATTTTACAAAGCACTATAACATACCAAATTGGTTTATACAAAAGTTATGGTCAGATCTGGACATATTTTGGTAATCCAACAAGCTGAGGATTTTAATTTGAGATTTAGGCCCTAGGCTTTTGGGAATACTTTATTAACATATTAAACTATTTTCTTACCATATTTAGCATTGGAATGCATCCAAAACAGTCCACTAGACACCTTGATTTATTTCGACCCAAAGGTTGACAAAATAAATAGTACTTATGGTATCAAGACTTTTGTGATTTCAAGTTAACATATTAAATTAAGTGTGAGAGTTGGAATGGGTCAATTTCATAAAAGTATGACCAAGATATTCCCATTTGAATAAGGATAAAGTTTCTGTGCATGCATATTTCAAATTTTATACTCTCACTTTCACCCAATCAAATGCATCCAAATCAAATCTTTGTTACAAAAGGCCAATGGAGTTATAAAGTTAAAGATTTTATAATTGGACTCATGCAAAAAGGTTGAACTATGATCAATTTATAGATGTTTAAAAATCATGTGTCAAATTTGTCCAAAAAGTGACAGATTTGCACACTTTTCTTGCATGCAATATTAAAAGTCTAGATTTGCTCCTTTAGTTTTGGGGTAAAGAAACCTTTTGTAGATAACTCAAAGACCTTCATTTAGCTTGAAAGATCTAGCCATAACTCTAAAAATTGAGCAAGTTATGGCAGTTTTAGTGAGACTTTTTTTCAATTAGCAAGATTTCCCTATTTTACCCACTATTTTCATGCATTCTTTTTATACCAAAAATCAAAAACGACCCAACCAAGACCATAAATCATTTTCATAACCTTTTTAGAGTATTTTTATGTCTAAACCTCAGTAGCTTAGTTATCTAAAAAGTCCATTAATATGCATGTTAACAAAAGTACGAGAATGACCAAAATAAGAGCTAATGGAGCAAGATTGGATACAAGTCGTCTTGCACCATGAAAATACATTTGGAGATTTTATTTTCTGGAAGAAGTGAGTTTGCTACTGAGCTATTTAGGGTTTTAAAAGATAGGTTTATTTTTTATGGATCTAAGCAAGACTTTCTAGATGGTGGTGGTAGTTATGGAGGTTGTTTTCAGATGTATTTCTTGTACTAGATGGATTTTTGGTGATGGTGGGGTTATGGTTGTGTGGATGGACGAATTTTGTAGAGAGATGGGAGGATAGAAATGTTTTGAGTGAGTGAAAAGTGATGGGGGTAAATGAGAAGTAAAGAGAGATGTTGTGTATAGTTATGACATATGGGAAAAGAATAAATTGCATGGGTTTTGATTGGTTGTTGTGGATGTGAAGTATAAGAGTGTTTATGGGAAGATTAAATATCATTATTGTGTTTTTACAAGGAGTGGTATCTTCGACCATATTTTTAAGAGGGGAATATTTACTAATTTATATGTATATATAATTTTTGTTAAATGTATACTCATAAGGTGTAACACCCACCAAATAGGGTAGCAGCGGAATAAGGGTCTGAGAGTGTTACATCATAGATCAACAACACAAGATATGAGAACGACCTCTATATGAGTCGTTTGAAAATGATACATTAGATTAAATAAATTGTTTATTACAAAAGCCCATAGCTTAATTTGTTCATCCTTGAAAAGTGTAAAATATTTTAATACATAACAAAAAACTCCAAAATTAATGTCACTTAAAATCTTTGAATAGTAGTGTGACTCCAAAATGATGACCACCAATTATCTCTTTATTTCATGCCTTAATGACCTGAGATAAAACATGCTTTAAAAACTAAACGATAAATTGTGAATTCAGCATGGTTTAAGAATGTATAAAGTAGGACTCAAACGATTCAGAGGTGTAAGACATGTAACACATACAATATATCAAAAAGTACATTACGAAATGCACTTAAGCTCATTACACAAAGTGCTCAACCATATATGTATTTAAAATTAATGCTAAAAAGTGAGCCGCGAGTAGATGTTCAACCTGCAACATCCAAATTGTTCCGACATGGTATACATTCGTCGTTTCGGTACCTCTGAAACTAGTGAGCGCTATTCACCTGAACGGGGATGTCAATCCCAAATAGATCTATTCATAACATTCGCGCTTACAATCCAGTAATTAACAATTCATGATTCATGGGCATAGTGGGTTATAGCTACTTAGGCAAACTCGTAATTTGTTAAAAGTGTACTTGCGTCCAATCGTAAAACAATGCATGTTTCTCACTCTAAAGTTGTAAATAATTGTAATTGTATAAAAGCGGGGCCATGAACTCACCTCAAGTGAATGTGTTGATTATATAATTCAATAAGGGAAATGTCTCGCAGAATCCGAGTGCAACCTAATTAATTATAGGTCGTATAAGTATCGTGTATTTGATGTAAATACAATATCACAAGTTATATAGTTACACCACCACCTATTAGTTTTTGTTTAATTTAAAAAGTCGAAACAATATTTAAATCGTATTTGTTAAATAAATATCTATTTAATTGTACCCATAAAGAAAAATATTATTTTGTTCAACAATGTATTATTTGTTAATAATACATGATTTAATATTTTATTGATTATATAATGATATTATATAAATAGTTTAATTGATTTTTTATAAATAGTGTACAAAAGTAAAAATAGTGCACAAGGTTTTATAAACCTCATATCATTATCGTTTTAACTCCGTTTTATACGTTCCTTATACCCACAGTTTTGTATTAAGAAAATCTATCAAAGTATTACATTTATAATATTTTAGCTACTGATGAACAGTAACATTTACAGATTCTGTGAAAATTTATAAAACTACTTTTAGATATTTAATCTTTGCAACCTTGTAAAAATCATAACTCATTCCTTTTAATTTCGTTTGGCTTGTTCTTTATATGTATGGAATCGTGACGAGATAAAATATTTAAATAAAATACCCACTTATTTTATAAAAATCTGTGTCAAATCAGTAGCTTCAAAATGTTTATAAAATTACTTTTATAACTTTAAATCTTTCAAAACTCGTAACTCATTCGTTTTAATTCCGTTTTTTGAGTTTCTTATATGCTTGGAATCCTCATGACATGTACTATAATTATAAAATAATTGTACATTTTCCTCAGATCTAAAACAGTAGCCTTGTTTTATAAAATAACTTTTTATAAAAACACTTTTAAATATTTAATTATCGTAATCTCGTAAATGTCATAACTTCTTCGTTATAGCTCGGGTTTTCAAGTTCTTTATATGCTTAGGATCCTTATGAACTGTACTATTATATAAAAACACTTCCACAATTTAAAATCTTAACAGTAAGCTCAAAACAGTCCACTTATATATATACTTTATAAATCTAGTTTTATAAATTATTCCCTGGTTCAAATTTGTACAAGTCCTCTTATTTACTTTATATCATATGTCTTACATATTTTGGGTCCTCTAAATTGTCCATAATGATTGTCCAAGTATCAAGTCCCCATGATAATTTATATATAACCTTTGTAATTAAACTTTCAACAAATTAATTTATGAACTAAACTTATAAATTACCAATCACTTATGTAAAGTGTGTTCTTGCATTTTAAACATTATTTCATCATAGATACATGTATATTCGAATTTCATACATGCTTGTAATATTTTGTAAACCATAAAAATAAATCCTAGGTGGTGATTAACATAATAACAAGTATATAAATTATGTAAATGAATAGATTGAGAGATTATGGTTATGTTTAGGCCTTAATGAAGATGTATGAATATGCTACACAAATCAAACCCTAAATACTTTCAAGAAACCCTAAAAACCCTAGTTCTTGAATCAAACCCTTGATTAATTAATACCCAAGCTTCCAAATCACCTTGAAACACCTTAGATATCACTACTAACAATACTTGTACACTGGTATCTTTGAAAAATCAAAAGCTTATAAGCACCCTAAAATCCTTAATTGAGTCGTGGGTTTATGATTGTATAAGAGAGAGTTTGTGTTTGACTTTTACTTGCAAATAGAAATGTATGTATTAAGTCTTACATAGCACATCTTTATATACTAGGAGTAATTATCAAACCACTAGCAAAACCATGGTTCAAGAGTGGTATGAGTACACTTGTGTAAGGTGCTCTCCTCCTCCCTAGGAGGAGGGATATGACCTTAGTGGGTGAAATAAGCATGTGTATTATTAAGAAGTAAGTTTGAATTTGGTATTGTGTTTTTATCCATAGTGATCCGGGCCTAGTGGGTGTTATAACATAGAAGTGATTTAATTTTTATGTATTGGGTATAAAAGTGGGTATCTGTTTGAGTACAGATAGGTATTGGTGCTTCCGGGTATGCGTAAATGTATTTTATTGTGAAACGTAGACGCATTACGTAACCAATAAAATTAAAATATGAAAAGTTATAAATTATCCTCGTAATAATTATATAACACTTGCTTGACGTAAGCGTTTACTTGTTTGATGTCCGTTTACGTTGAATGTTGATTTTTAGTTTACGCGATTTAACTAAACGATGAAAATTAAAAGCAAACGCGTAAAACCTTAAAAATAAATAATGGCAAGTATTGAGTTGGGATTTGACCTAAAATAACGGATTGTTACAGTCTTCCCCTGTTAAAGTATCCTTGTCCATAAGGCTCAAGATGCGGCACTTGTCGAGGGTGCGGCTTTTGTAAAGAGATGCGGATATATCTTCCGGAATTGATCTTCACGTTCCCATGTAAACTCGGGACCTCTCCTAGAATTCCATCGAACCTTGATAATAGGAATGTGGCTTTGCTTTAACCACTTGACTTCATGATCCATAATTTTCACTAGTTCTTCAACGAAGTGGAGTTTATCATCAATGTGTATTTCATCCAACGGATCGTCAGATAAACACTTCTTTAGATTAGATACTTGAAATGTGTTATGAACCCTGCTTAGTTATTAAGGAAGTTTGAGTCTGTAAGCAATGATTCCCACTTTGGCTAGCACCTTGTAAGGTCCAATATACCTAGGGTTCAACTTCCCCTGTTTGCCAAAACAGATAACCCCTTTCTAAGGTGATACCTTTAACATGACTCGGTCACCAACTTGAAATTCTAAAGGTTTATGCCTCACATCGGCATAACTATTCTGGTGATCACGAGCGGCTTAAATTCTTTGCTTGATTTGAACAATCTTCTCGGTTGTCTCGTGAATAAGTTATGGACCGGTGAGCTGAGCGTCTTCGACCTCGGCCTAACAAATAGGTGATCGGCACTTCCGACCATAAAGTGCCTCGAATGGGGCAGCTTTAATGCTAGCGTGATAACTATTGTTATACAAAAATTTGAATAGCGTTAAGTGCCTTTCCCAACCATTCCCAAAGTCTATCATGCAAGCGCGTAACATATCTTCTAATGTCTGAATGGTTCTTTCGCGGTGGATGGTAAGCCGTACTCATATCCAAATGAGGACCCAAAGCCTTTTGAAATTCTCTCTAGAAGTTTGACATAAATCTACAGTCATGGTCACAAATGATTGAGACTGGTATTCCATGTCTCTTGACTACTTCCTTCATGTAAAGTCTTGCCAATTTGTCCATAGAGTCATTTTCCCTCATCGGTAAAAAGTGTGCAGACTTTGTAAGACGGTCTACAATTACCCAAATGGTATCATAACCACTTGACGTCCTTAGGAGCTTGGTGACAAAATCCATAGTGATATTGTCCCACTTCCATTGAGGAATCTCAGGTTGCACCAACAAACCAGATTTGTTTTGGTGTTCAGCTTTCACCTTTAAACACGTCAAACACTTGTTAACATAGGTGGCAATGTTGGCTTTCATGTTGGGCCACCAATATAATTTATTCATGTCTTGATACATTTTGTCAGAACCCGGATGAAAAGAATATTTTGACTTGTGGGACTCATGAATAATCAAAGCCCTTAGGTCACCATAGCACGACAACCAACTTCTGTTATTCAAACACATCGTTCTGTCAGCAAGCGGTTCTAACTTTTCCTTCTTGGGGTTGTCTGATTCCCTTAAAATTTCAATCAGCATACCTCCTACATCTTCGCTTCGAGGTTTTCTAGTTTTCTTACCTTAGTCTGAGCTTCTAAGATTTGTTTAGGAAGATCCAAGCCAATAGTCATCACTAAGGCTCGAACCCGTAATGGCTTAATTCGATCCTTCCTGCTTAAAGCATCAACCCCTACATTTGCCTTCCCTAAGTGATAATGAATTTTACAATCATAATCACTGACCAATTCCAACCAACAACGTTGCCTCATGTTCAACTCCTTCTGATCAAGGATGTGTTGTAAACTTTTATGATTGGTGAACATGGTATACTTTGCCCCATACAGATAGTGCCTCCAAATCTTTAAAGCGAACACTAATGCTCCTAACTCCAAGTCATGAGTTGTATAGTTATTCTCATGAATTTTCAGTTGTTGCGATGCATAAGCAATCACCTTCTCGTTCTGCATCAATACAACACCTAATCCTTTGTGCGAAGCATCACAATAAACAATAAAGTTCTCAGCTCCTTCGGGTAAAGCCAAGATAGGTGCACTGCACAACTTCTCTTTCAACAGTTGAAAAGCTGCTTCTTGTTTGTCACCCCAATCAAACTTGACCTTCTTCTGGGTTAGCTTGGTCATTGATTTGGTGATCTTTGAGAATCCTTTAATTAATCTTTGATAATAACCGGCAAGACCTAAAAATTGACGAATCTCCGTTAGTGACTTAGGAGATGCCCAATCTTTAATTGACTCGATCTTGGTGGGATCCACGTGAATGCCCTTATTGTTAATCACGTGGCGGAGGAACTGTACTTTGGGGATCCAAAATTCACACTTAGAAAATTTTGCATACAACTCCTTCTTCTTAAGCAATTCCAAGATTAACTTAAGATGCTCTTCGTGCTCTTGCTTGGTCTTTGAATAGATCATAATATCGTCAATAAAGAAAATCATGAATTTGTTCAGGTATGACTTGCACAGCCGATTCATGAGATCCATAAATACAGCCGGTGCATTAGTCAATCCAAACGGCATAACTTGAAATTCATAAAGTCCATATCGAATTCTGAATGCGGTCCTCGGGATGTCTTCCTCACAAACCCTTACTTGATGATAACCCGACCTCAGGTCGATCTTCGAGTAGACACTCGACCCTTGAAGTTGATCGAACAAATCATCAATCCTTGGTAGCGGATAACGGTTCTTCACTGTTAGCTTATTCAATTCTTGGTAATCGATGCACATCCAGAATGTTCCATCCTTCTTTTTGACAAACAAGACCGGAGCTCCCCAAGGTGAGGAACTGGGTCTTATAAAGCCTTTGTCAAAAAGTTCCTACAGTTGATCCGACAATTCTTTCATCTCGGACGAAGCCAATCAATAAGGCGCCCGTGCTACAGGTGCAGCACCAGGTACTAAATCGATTTGAAATTCCACTTGTCGGGTTGGTGGAATACCCGGCAAGTCCTCAGGAAATACTTCAGGGAAATCTCGAACAATAGGTACATCTTCAAGTCGCTTCTCCTCTGACTTGTCTTCAGCCTTCTTTGCGGTAACATGTGATAAAAAGACATGACATCCTTTCAGCAAATACTTTTGCATTTTGGTGCATGAGATGATGTTTAATCGAAACCCGTGCTCGTTGTTGCTTCCATTACCACGAACAATAAAGATTTCATTTCGAAAGGGGATACAAACGATCTTCTCATCACAGACGATTACAACATGATATTTTGATAACCGGTCCAGGCCAATTATGACATCAAAACTACCCATCTCTACGGGCATTAAGTCGATGTTGAATGGATGATTCATGAAATTCAAAGTGCAACCCCGTATAAGTGTATTAACCTAAATTATTCTACCATCAGCTAACTCGACATCATAACCATGGTCTAGTGTAGTTGGGATGATATCAATCTAAGAACTAAATGCAGTAGACACGAAACTCCTATCGGCACCAGTATCAAATAAAATCGAAGCATAACGGTTGTTTAGGAGGAATGTACATGTGACGACATTAGAGTTCGGGTTTGTCCATGCAGTGCCCACGCCATAAGACCTTGCCATAACATTACCATTCCCAGCTTGATTTCCCTGATTCTTGTTCTTTAACCTCGCCCAATTACTCTTGAAATGGCCCTGAGATCTACACTTAAAGCAAGTAAGAACTCTTTGATTTGCCCCTTGGGCTCTCTGGTTATTGGCAGCAGCAGGCTGACTTCTACGGTCCCGAGTGAAATGGCCAGTCCTCTTGCAGTTGGTGCACTTAGGAACACACTCTCTATCATGATGGTAGTTGTATTTAGGGCACAGAGGTTTAGATCCTCCGTACGGTTTCTTTTCCCTAGGCCATGCAGTATAGGCCCGTGCCACATTATGCCTTTTGAAAGGCTGCTGTCTGTTTTGATTGTTCTTTGAAGTGTCTTCAAACTTCGTTTTGTTTTTAGCTAGACGTTCAGCCAAAGTACAGATCTTTTGATCCATCAGATCATTAGCAATTTCAATTGCTTCTTGCATGGTCTTTGGCTTGGAATCCATCACACTCCCCTGAATCATGCCAGGAAGTCCCCCAACATACTTTTCCACTTGATCAGATTCATTGAGAAACATTCTCCTGCACATTTATGCCAATTCTTAGAAATGTTGAGTATAGCTTGCAGCATTAGTTCCCTTGACCTTTAGGTTCCAGATCTCGATCTATAGCTTCTTGATCTCGCCTATAAGGCAGTATTTGTTGGTCAGCATCTTCATCAAAGATTTCCATGTCATTTCTTAAGCAGCATTATGACCAACAGCCTTGACGTGGGAATTCCACCACGTCAGAGCACTGCCAAGTAGAGTGCAAGTGGCAAACTTGATATGGTTCCCAACAGCGCAGTTGCTTATGTGAAAGACTGATTCCATCCTTTCGAACCATTGAGTCAGACCAATAATATTACTTTACAAGACCTAATTTGACTTTATAAGACCGATAACATTCTTGTTTGACTTAATATAATTAAGGCTAACACCGCACATTAATGCCAATTCTTGGAAACATTGCATATAGCTTGCAATATCAGTTCCCTTGACCTTTAGCTTCCAGATCTCAATCTCTAGCTTCTTAATCTCGCCTCTAAGACAGTATTTGTCTGTCAGCATCTTCATTAAAGATTTCTATGTCATTTCGTAAGCAGCATTATGACCAACAACCTTGACGTGGGAATTCTAGTACGTAATAGCACTGCCAAGTAGAGTGCAAGTGACAAACTTGATCTGGTTCCCAACAGCGTAAGTTGCATATGTGAAAAGACTAATTCAAACCTATTCTGAACCATCGAGTCAAACAATGACTCCCTCAGTACCCTTGAAGTTAATGTGTTAGCATTACACAGAATCGTTGTAAGTGCACTCAACGAGCAAATTGGCTCCTACCCTTCCAGCTACCATTCCGAACCATGGTTTGTACATCACCATTTCTACTGGTTCTGTTTGCTTCAATTTCTGCCAATGCATCAGCAACTCCTTAGGCAATTAGTGCCTTAATTTGAGCATCGATCATAGGTGTGGTGGTGGTTGTTGTGGCGGTTCTTTTCTTTGGTGGCATTTTCTTCAAAATCACAAGAAAATATAATATACGTTAGATTTCAAACAATCATAAATGTGACATGACATATGTAAAATAAATAAAATGAGATCACAACACACAGCGAGATATACAACTGAAGTGAAATCAACAATGACATAAATAAATCAACATCCATATATAACAATGTCGATAATCATACATGATAGTTTGGTTACAATGACCAGTACAATGAGATACAAAATGAAAATATAGTCCTAAGGCAATGCTAGCTGGGAGTTACCCATAATACTTAACATGCCATACATGATAGCTAAAAGATGACAAAAGATCCATACAGCCTACTAGTTGGGAGTTACTCATAAAACTTAGCAGGCTATACAGGATAGCTAACAAATGATACAATACTAACAGCTGCTACCAGCATTCTCTGTGTCGTCAATGCGTGCTGGCTCCCTACCCTCCAGTGTCTGAATACGTGCAAGAGCTATAGTCAACTATGTCTGTAGTGATGAAGTCTGAGCCACCAATGTCACAACTAGAGTCTTTAGTAATCTAATACGAGCATCCCGTGTCTGAATATAAGTCTCATGTATCTGAACCTGAGCCGAATATGGCATGGAGCTCAACCTGTAATCGGCCCGGTTTACATACTATGGCTTAGTCTCCCATGCCTCTATGTGCACCTAGCCTTGCTCTCTATGAGCACCTCCACGAGCACAGCCGTGTGAAGATGATATCGTCTGTCTCTAAATAATGTGTTGAATCGAGCCTTCTGAAAGCCGGTCATCCTGGGTTGTCCTTAATCAAACAATGTATCTCATGAGTATCCCAAGCAAGAGTAGTGGAAAGATCTGTCACTCTCTGGCTTAAGCCCTCAAAGTGGTCGGTGCCCTCTCCTCCATATCCCCAACCATGTCATCCCAAACATCCTCAATCCTATAGCCAACCTCTCCAGACACAATACATCCAGGGGTGGCATCCACCTGTAATAACATCCAATACCGGCTGTCTAGCACCAGCAGCTGCTGAACTCTCCCCGACCTTAAATCCAGAAGTGAGAGTAGTGAAGCGAGCTCTCTTCCGAAGAAGCATGTCTGCCTCAGGAGTATCATCTATGTGTGAAGTAGATGGTAGTAATAAGGGTGGTAATTCTAAATATGAGTCTCATGTGTCTGAACCTGAGCTCGATATACCTAGAGCTCAGCATGTACTGCCCTGTTGCAGTCTATGCCCTGTCCCCATGCCTGCCTGGCGCACCTAGCCTCGCTCTCTACGAGTACAGCTGTGCGAAGATGATATCGTCTGTCTCTAAACAATGTGTTGACTCAGCCCCTCTAAAGAGCTCTGTTATCCTGGGTGTCCTCCAATCGAACATATATCTCATGAGTATCCCGAGAAAGAGTAGTGGAAAGATCTATCACTCTCTGACTCAAGCCCTCAATAGTGATCGGTGCCTTCTCCTCCATATCCCCAACCATGTCATCCCAAACCCTCAATCCCATAGCCAACCTCTCCAGACACAAGTATCCAGGGGTGGCATCTACAGCAGCAACATCCAATACTGGCTGTCTAGCAGCAATAGCTGCTGAACTCTCCCCGACCTCAAATCTGAAAGCGGGAGTAGTGAAACGAGCTCTCTTCCAAAGCGGCATGTCCGCCTCGGGAAGATCATCTATGTGTGAAGTAGATGGTAGTAACAAGGGTGGTGATGGTATCTCTGATGGATGGTGGGTAGATGGTGACGCAACTCTCAACCGAATCCCGGCTGCTCTGTAGCCCAATAGTGCCTCAGCATATGTAGGGCTAGTAGTAGGTGGTAATGGTAGAGGTAATGGTGGTGAGGGAATCTGGGGAAGTAGAGATGATAGTGGACTAAGTAGAGATGGTGGTGGTGATGGTGGAGTAGGTGCAAAAGCATACTCAGCAATGAGTGCCTCAACAGTAGCTGACATCGGTGTCTGAGGTCAGATGGACATCCTATCTATGTGACGTCTAGGTGATGGTACATGTGTAGGTGCAGACTCGTCAGTCTCAAATGCCTCTGTATCCTTAGCTGAGAAAACAGGGTCAATAGTAGGTACAAAAGAAGAGTCGGTCGGAGCTAGATGCTCCTCCTCCTCATTATCATCCTCAGAAACAATCTGCTCCTCCTTATCATCATCATCATCATCATCATTGTCGTCGGATGACTTATCATCATCATCGTCTCCTCTATCGGTAGGATCCTCCTCGGGCTCCTCCTCTGGATCCTCCTCCGAATCAGAGTCAGCAACATAGCCCGGTTATAGGGCTGTAGGTGAAGCATCATCTGGGAAAGGCTGATCCTCCATAGGTTCCTCAACATCAAATGATGCCAAGTACTCTGGGTACTCAGGCTCAGGTACATAGTCCGGAGAAAGCGGTGCCTGCTCTGGCTCCTTAGGGCCAGACACATAGTTTGGAGAAGGTGGATGCTCAGGACCCGGCGCGTAGTTTGGAGATGGTGGTACCTGTCCTGGGGACTGTGGTGCAGCATCAAGTGTCTTTATCTCATCGTCAGAAACCCACTGGAATCTCCATGGCTCGGAATCAGTATAGACAGATGTGTAGGTAACGGTCGATGATGACATAACTGCTGAAACAATAAAATAAACTTATATAAGTATATTATATAAGACCAGTATAGTAATATACGTAATATAATATAAGTACGTATATAGATTATGTAAGCATCTAGTGTAACCAACTAATGCAACTTAATAGTGTACGTATGTCCCGTAAAAACATTTGTATGATGGAATGTTTGAAAACTGTTATAGTCCAAGTAAAAACATTTGACTTGGTTCTCTATAACATGGCTCTGATACCAATCTGTAACACCCCCAAATAGGTTTGCAGCAGAATAAGGGTCTGAGAGTGTTACATCATAGATCAACAGCACAAGATATGAGAACGACCTCTATATGAGTCATTTGAAAATGATACATTGGATTAAATAAATTGTTTATTATAAAAGCCTATATCTTAATTTGTTCATCCTTGAAAAGTGTAAAGATTTTAATACATAACAAATACTCCAAAATGTAGTGCACTTAAATCTTTATGGTAATGTGACTCCAAAATGATGACCACCAATGTATCCTTGTTTCTTGCGTTATTGACTAAAGAAAACATGCTTTAAAACGTCAACATAAAGTTAGTGAATTCACAAGTTTAAATAATGTATAAAGTAGGACCACAAGATTTCCAAGTGTAAGACATGTAACACATACAATATCTCAAAATGTTATTACGAAATGCACAAAGCTCATGACACTGAAGCTACAACATATATGTATGCAAATTAATGCAAATAAAGTGCCCGTGTAGATGTTCAACCCATAACATCCAAATTGTTCCGACATGGTGTACATTCGTTGTTTTAGTACCTCCGAAACTAGTGAGCGCTACTCATCCGAATGGGGATGTCAATCCTAAATAGATCTATTCATAACATTCGCGCTTACAATCCAGTAATTAACAGTTCATGATTCATGGGCATAGTGGGTTATAGCTACTTAGGCAAACTCGTAATTTGTTAAAAGTGCACTTGCGTCCAATCGTAAAACAATGCATGTTTCTCACCTTAAAGTTGTAAATCATTATAATTGTATAAAAGCGGGGCTATGAACTCACCTCAAGTGAATGTGTTGATTATATAAATTAATAAGGGAAATGTCTCGCGGAATCCGAGTGCAACCTAATTAATTATAGGCCGTATAAGTATCGTATATTTAATGTAAATACAATATCACAAGTTATATAGTTATACCACCACCTATTAGTTTTTGTTTAATTTAAAAAGTCGAAACAATATTAAAATCGTATTTGTTAAATAACTATCTATTTAATTGTACCCATAAAGAATATTATTTTTGTTCAACAATGTATTATTTGTTAATAATACTTGATTTAATTTTTTTATTGATTATACAATGATATTATATAAATAGTTTAATTGATTTTATATAAATAGTGTACAAAAGTAAAAAATAGTGCACAAGGTTTTATAAACCTCATACTTTATCGTTTTAACTCTGTTTTATACGTTTCTTATGCCCACGGTTTCGTATTAAAAAAATCTATTAAAGTATTACATTCATAATATTTTAGCTACTGATGAACAGTAACATTTACAGATTCTATGAAAATATGCAAAACTACTTTTATATAATTAATCTTTGTAACCTTATAAAAACCATAACTCATTCATTTTAATTATGTTTCGCTTGTTCTTTATCTGTATGGAATCGTGACGAGATAAAATATTTAAATAAAATACCCACTGATTTTTTAAATATCTGTGTCAATTCAGTAGCTTCAAAATGTTTATAAATTTACTTTTATAACTTTAAATCTTTAAAACTCGTAACTCATTCGTTTTAATTTCGTTTTTCGAGTTTCTTATATGCTTGGAATCCTCATGACATGTACTATCATTATAAAATATTTGTACATTTTTCTCAGATCTGAAACAGTAGCCTTTTGTATAAAATAACTTGTATAAAAACATTTTTATATATTTAATTATCGTAATCTCGTAAATGTCTTAACTTCTTCGTTATAACTCGGTTTTTCGAGTTCTTTATATGCTTATGATCCTTATGAACTGTACTATTATATAAAAATACTTCCAAATCAAACCCTAAATACTTTCAAGAAACCCTAAAACCCCTAGTTTCTTTCTTGAATCAAACCCTTGATTAATTAATACCCAAGCTTTAAAATCACCTTGCAACACTTTAGATATAACTACTAACAATACTTGTACACTTGTATCTATAAAAAATCAAAAGCTTATGAGCACCCTAAAATCCCTAATTGAGCCATGGGTTTATGAGGGTATAAGAGAGAGTTTGTGTTTGATTTTTACTTGCAAATAGAAATGTATGTATTAAGTTTTACATAGTACATCTTTATATACTAGGAGTAATTATCAAACCACTAGCAAAACCATGGTTCAAGAGTGGTATGAGTACACTTGTGTAAGGTTCTCTCCTCCTCCCTAGGAGGAGGGATATGACCTTAGTGGGTGAAATAAGCATATGTGTTATTAAGAAGTATGTTTGAATTTGGTATTGTGTTTTTATCCATAGTGATCCGGTCCTAGTGGGTGTTATAACATAGAAGTGATTTAATTTGTATGTATTAGGTATAAAAGTGGGTATTTGTTTGAGTATAGATAGGAATTGGTGCTTTCGAGTATGCCTAAATGTATTTTATTGCGAAACGTAGACGCTTTACGTAACCAATAAAAATAAAATAGGAAAAGTTATAAATTATCCTCGTAATAATTATATAACACTTACTTGACGTAAACTTTTACTTGTTTGATGTTTGTTTACGTTGAATGTTGATTTTTAGTTTATGCGATTTAACTAAACGATGAAAATTAAAAGCCAACGCGTAAAACCCTAAAAATAAATAATGGCAAGTATTGAGTCGGGAAATGACCTGAAATAACGGATTTTTACATAAGGTGTATAAAGTTGAGACCAAAACATTTTAGTTGAGCAAATGCATTAATGGGTTAACTTAAAGGACATAAATCATAAAGCATGCTAATTTCTTAGAGTATGGGTGACACTAACTAAGTGTGACTATAATTTTGTGACTTGAGCATATCGTTGGTCGTTAAGACAATTAACTAGGATCATTAGGTCGAAGTTGCGTTCGTATTATTAGGGTTTCCTAAGAAAATGAGCGTTTAACAATTAAAATGACACTACCATATAAAAGCGACTCAACTAATAAATAGAGGAGTCAAAATGTCATATGTTTGCTATCGGTTACTGATCTCAAAACAGACGATTGTTACATCTTGGTATTCTCTTGCATTTTTCTCATACTTGGCATTCTTAAGAGCAGACATAGGATCATCAAAAACGTAACCAAATCTCTTGATTATAGCCCCTTTATACACATCCCAGCCTATATTTTCCCCATTAGTCTTTAAAAATTGTCTATGCCATATGAAAGCTTTGTCAAACAAATGCACAAAAATAATTTTTTCCTTCTTCACTTTTGGTGTATTATCAATGAAAAACTGCTCACACTTGAATACCCACCCCATAACATCATCTCCTTGAAATTTAGGAAATTCCACTTTGGCTAATCTCCCAAACTGGTTTGCTTGTCTTCTTGCCATTTGATTATTTTGCATCCCTAATCCTGTGATCAACTCCCTGGTCTCAGCTATTGTAGAATCCACATAGTGTCTTGTGACTACTTCATCACTGGTAGAAGCCACATTTCTTGTTGTAGGTGTCATGATTGTAACTAATTTTGGCACCTAATTTCTTTTGTATACTATGTTGTTGAATGAGTTGTGTTCTTGCTAATCGTTATCAATCCTTCTTCTTCAATTGAGTGATAACTTACAGATTAACCATTTCTTGGCCAAATCAAGTCAATCAAAACTGATCATTGGTTTGAAAACAGAGGATTTAAACACTTATGTGCTGTTCTCGTGATCGCGATGAATACTTGACACTTAGTCATATTTCTAAAAGAATAGTATACAAGGGATTAGAATGCCAGTGTAGCACTCTGAATCTAGATCAAAAACGCTGCCGAAAAAGTAACAGACTCGCCGAAAAACTAACAGAATCACTGAAAAGCCAACAACTTAACTAAAAACGTACAAGAGCTGCCAAGAAAGGAGCTCTGATACCACTTGATAAGTACCAAAATGTAAATGATAGCAAACAAAAAGGATTACTCGAAGTTGTTAAGAAAACTAATCAGGATCTATCGAAGTTAGAATCAAGATCAAAATGCAATTTTTTGTATATTGATTACTTGTAACAGAATGATTACAAAGTAGTTATGGAATCAAGAGGAAAGAGAGATTTACAATTAACAAGCTAAAAATGATAAATGCATATAACGACTATTTAAAGGAGTAGATTGGGCGGGAAAGTTGGTTATTAGCCAAAAGTGGAAATGTACACGTGCAACTCATGTGTCTGGGTTAAGGCCAAACCCGTGCACCTTACCTGTCACCATTAGCTTATTACGACTGTTTGTAGCTTATCACCAAATGTATAAGCCAGAGTATAACCCAGATTGTTATATGTATACGTAATTCATGGCATGCATTCATGCTAATTATATCAAAATTACCATGTGATTTACTATACGATCACCTTAATCTTATCACATTAAAATGGATTCAATTATTTCACTTAGACAAAAGAATACTCTTGCTGAGTATATGATACTCTCTAGTGTTGACAATCGTCTACCTATGATTGGAGAAAAGACCCTAAATGATTCCTTGGAAAATCAAATGAATTAATACATGAAAAATAAGAGTAGCACAGAAGAATGAAACTTGAATCAGGTGAACTTTTGGTCCACTCATTTTGCCTACGGTTGAAGAGAAAGGTGTCTCAGGACAAAGAAATATGCTGAATTATCTGCTGCATAGAGAAAATTCAAGCTGAAATGTGATTTAAGGAAAGCTAACCAATATCATTCTTCAAAGGCCTTCAACTGATATCATTCACTTGTGAATCAACACAGAGTATGCTAAAGATTTATGGGAGAGAGTTTCAAAACTGATGTAAGGTACCTCTTTTGGAGACAAGCCAGGAAAAGAATGATAAGCTGTAAGATGCATTTGATAAGTTTTCACTCACATCAAGGGGGAATCACGTTTCATACGTATACTGAGATTTACTCGGCTAGAGTTAATGATATAAAACATCTACAAAAGAAATGGAGCAATTTTAAGTTAATATTAAGTTCTTAAACAATCTTCCACCTGAATAGTTTGTGACTGATGTCAAGCTTGTTAAAGATTGCATACCTCCAACTTTGATCAAATTCATGCATATCTTAAACAACACGAACTTCATGCAAATGAAGTCCGTATTATGCGTGAACGCAATCAAGATCCACTTGCATTCATTGTAAATCAACAGATGACACCACATCACTTCAACACTTATCTGTCTTATTACAACAATCCTCAACTTCAACAATAGTTTTCACAATCACAACATGGATCAATTCAACCCAATCAACATTACTCATCTCATTATCCATCACAAACTCAATTAAATCATTCATCCACTCCACCATCACATACATTTCAGTCTCAAATGAATCATCAACCCTCAACTATTCCACAAGTAATTCCATAAGTTGCTTATCAATCACCTCAAGCTCCTATACAACTTATGACTGAGTCACCGTTTGTAGACTCAGGTTTTGTTGTTCTTATGTTTTCTCCTGGAGATGAACCAATTGCTTGTCTCAATAAAGCAATGGATTTTCTAACCGATATAGCTTCTTCAATAATCAACTCAGAACTTCCTCTAATCTAAGAAACCAAGCTACTATTCAAGACGGCAGGGTTACAGTGCAACAAGTTTAGGGGAGACAAGGGCAAAATTATTCTGGTACTATGTATAAGGGCAATGCTACTAGCTCAAGGGGAAATACTACAAGTAGACATGCAAGATTTGTTAAATGCTACAACTTCTAAGGTGAAGGACATATGGCTAGGCAATGCACTCAGCCTAAGCGACCAAGGAATTCAGCGTGGTATAAGAAGAAAGCTATGTTAGCAGAAGCTCAGGAAGCTGGACAAATATTGGATGAGGATCAACTCTTATTTCTTACAGATCTAGGAATTCTAGCAGGTCAAGCTCAGACAATCATTCCTTACAATGCTGCTTTCCAGACTGAGG
The DNA here is from genome assembly GCA_026074375.1 of Tanacetum coccineum. Classification (NCBI taxonomy): domain Eukaryota; kingdom Viridiplantae; phylum Streptophyta; class Magnoliopsida; order Asterales; family Asteraceae; genus Tanacetum; species Tanacetum coccineum. Next base: position 72,289 of record BQNB010006980.1, on the reverse strand, counting down.
ATCTCAATACTTATGATTCTGATTGTGATGATCTCTCGACTGCACAAACGGTTCTTATGGCCAACATTTCCAATTATGGTTCTGACGTTATCTTAGAGGTACCTAATTCTGAAACCTATCTGAATGATATGGATAATCAAAGTGTGCATGCATTGCAAGATTTTAAACAATCACCATTTATGGATTTTACAGATAATGAGATATCTAGTAATAGCAATATCATTCCATATTCTTAATATTTTCAAGAAACACAACAGGCAACCGTTCAAGATACTAATTTGCAGGCACAACAAGATTCAATGATTTTATCTGTGATTGAATAAATGTCCAAATAAATGATTAATCATGTAAATAATTGGGAAAAGGCTAATAAGGAACAAAATAATGAAACAATAACCGCTGAGCTTAAGAGATATAAGGAAAGGGTCAAAACTTTTGAACAACGTCTTAATATTGATTTAAGCAGTCATGAAAAATGATTGATTCTCAAATGGATGATATGATAAGAGAGAAACTTGCACTCAAAGAACAAGTTGACTCACTTGAGCAAAATCTTTCTAAACAAATCAAAGAAAAGGAATCTGTATTGCAAACTTTTGCAGTTTTCAAAAATGAATCTAAAGAAAAAGAGAATAAATATATGGAAAAATGGAAATATTGGAAAAGAAATTAAGGAACTTGATAATATTATTTTAATGGAGTCAATCTGCCTCACAGTGCACATGTTAACTAAGCCTACAAGCGTTTTTATGATAAACACACATAAACAAGCTCTAGGGGTTTATCAAAATCCATTTATCTAAAGAAATCTCAGCGTTAAACCAACCTTGTATGATGGTTGTCATTCTAATACACATGTTGCTATCGCCAGTGATTGAATGGATAAGAAACATTGATTTTAGAAGAAGAGAGTCTATCAAAATGTATGAAAAAGCAATAAGGATCCTGAAGTATTGCAAAGAAAAATTTCTCATAAACTAATCGATTATGAAAAATTAAAATAGCCTAACTGAAGATTTTGGAAAACGTTTTTCTTCACAACAAGATTTTTACGGCTGAACAAGATTTTTTGATTCATACACTCAATTCCACCATTGAACCTTCTTACACACCACCTGTCATAGTGGATGTTCCCATTGAACTACCTAAGGATGAGTTTGTGAATGCAGCCTATAAAAGCTAAATTCCAACTCACCCAGTTTGACTCAGTGGTGAAGAAGAGGACAACACCTAATGCTCTGGAAGAAGGTGAATGGGGGTTTGAGCACACAAAAACTATTTTTAACATTAAATTATTTCATTTCTAAATGAAATAAGTGACAGTAGGGGGGGGGGAGTACAAACAGTATTTGACCAAATAGAAGTGGTTTGTTCGCAACATTCTTCAGCTGATAAACAATGTTTGTAAATGCTGAAGAAAGAAAATTCTTTTCGAAATGATCGACTCGTACAAAAAATCAGTTCTCAAGATGTACTGTGATGGATTGTGTAAAAAGTGTTTGAATCTTGATGCTGAGCTTTTCAAATCAAAACAAACATATAATGATTTTTTGAAAAATTACTCACAACTTGAAAAACATTGTATTTCTCTCGAAGCATCAATGCAATTACAACAAGAAGTTTTTCAAAACGATGAATCTTGCGTTAATCAAATGCTGCTGAAAATCCAAGATATTTGAAATCAATGATTTGAAAGCTCGGCTACAAGATAAAGACAAGACCATTTGTAAGTTGAAGGATACTATTCAATCTTTGAGAGAGAATACCAAGGAAGAGAACGTTAATCATGATAAATGTGATCTTGAGCCCATAAATAAGGAACTGGAAAACAGTGTGGCAAAATTGCTTTATGAGAACGAATGTCTTTGTAATGAAATTAATCATGTGAAATAGGTTTTTAAAGATCAGTTTGACTCAATCAAACAGACACGTGTTCATCATAAAGAACAATGTGACTCTTTAATTAACAAACTGAACTTAAAATCTGTGGAAAATGAGGATTTAAAAGCTTAAATTCAAGACAAGGTTTATGTGATAACATCATTGAAAAATGATTTAAGAAAATTAAAAGGGAAAGAAATTGTTGAAAATGTTATACACACACCTTCTATCACCACTATTGCTCCAGGCATGTTCAAGCTTGATTTAGTACCGTTGCCTCCTAGGTTATTGCAAAATAGGGATGTTCACATAGACTATCTTAGACACACTCAAGAACAAGCTAATATGCTTCAGGAATTAGTCAAACAAGCTAAAGTGAAACAACCTTTAGATAGAGAGTTAGACTTTGCCTATAAGTATGCCACAAGAATTCAGGAGTTGCTTGTATATGTTCAAGATACGTGCCCTAATGCGATAACACCTAGTCCTAAGAAGGTTGCTGTCACACCCATGAACAATGTCAAGAAAGTTAGGTTTGCTGAACCTCTCACATCCTTAAGCAACATTAAACAGGTAGAGTCTTCTAATACATTAGATTCTAATACACATGTGTTGTCTTCTACAGGAGTGAACTGTTCTACTAATTGCAGATCAAAGCCTCCAGGCAATAAAAAGAATGATAGGATCTCGCAAACACCAAGTAGGAATAAGAAGAATAAAGTAGAAGCCCAACTTAGGAAAGTTAATAAAACAAATCGTGTTGTTAAACCTATTTATGATGTTGATGTTAAGCATTCACTATCAAATGCGAATTCTGAAATTCTCTATGCTACTTGTAATAAATCTATGTTTGATGGTGTTCATGATAAATGTCTTCTTGATCTTGTGAAAAATGGGAATAAATATACTAAATATGCTAAGAAACATAAAAAACAAAATATTTAGAAACCTACGGGTCATGTATTCACTGAAGTAGGATTTAAGTGGAAACCAACATGCAGAACCTTCACTATAGTTGGTAACTCATACCCTTTAACTAGGATCACCTCAACTAACATAGTGCCTCCTAAGCAAACCACTTCCCACTTAGATGAAATATAAAAACCAGAGATAAAAGTCTATAGCAGGAAACCCAAAAATGTTAAAAACATAGGTTCGAGTAAAATAGCTAAGATTGTAGAATCTAAGAAGGCTAACCACTCAGAACCCAATCAAAATTGGGGATCCAATGCAATAGATTTTCCATCATCTTCTTCTCTTGTCATGACAGGTTGTCCAGATTGTACTCTGGTATCTGGACTCCGGATGTTCGAAACACATAACAGGGAATCACTCTCAGCTCATGAACTTGTCAGTAAATTTCTGGGAACTATTAGATTCGGGAACGACCAAATTGCAAGGATTATAGGGTATGGTGACTATCAGCTGGGAAACGTTGTTATCTCAAGAGTATACTACGTTGAAGGACTTGGACATAATTTGTTTTCTATTGGCCAATTTTGTGATGCGGATCTTGAAGTTGCATTTCAGAAAAACACTTGCTTTATTTGCAATTTAGAAGGTGCTGATCTTCTTTCAGGATCCAGAGACACAAATTTGTACACAATTTCTCTTGATGACATGCTTAAATCATCTCCGATCTGTCTTCTATCCAAAGCGTCAAAGACTAAGAGCTGGTTATGGCATCGACGATTACTCAAGATTTACCTGGGTTGGATTTTTGAAGATAAAAGATGAAGCTCCTAATGCCATTGTCAAATGTATTAAAAACATACAAGTTTGTTTGAATGCCACTGTCCGGAATATTCGAACAGATAATGGAACTGAATTTGTCAATCAGACACTTCGTGAATTTTATGAAAATGTTGGCATCTCGCATCAAACTTCTGTAGCCCGCACTCCTCAGCAGAACGGTGTTGTCGAAAGGCAAAATTAAACTCTTGTTGAAGCCGCTCTAACAATGCTGATATTTTCTAAAGCTCCATTATTTCTCTGGGCTGAAGCTATCAATACAGCTTGTTACACCCAAAACCGTTCTTTGATACGTCACCGATACAACAAAACTCCATACGAGCTTATGCAAAACAAGAAACCGGACTTATCTATCCTTCATGTCTTTGGTTTATTTTGTTATCCTACCAATGACCATGAGGATCTGGGTAAATTTGATGCAAAAGTAGACATTGGGATTTTTGTTGGTTACGCGCCTACAAAGAAAGCGTTCAGAATCTACAATAGAAGGACCTGGATAATTTCTGAAACAATTCATGTAACGTTCGATGAACTAACAGCAATGGCTTCTGAATAATTCAGTTCAGAACCCGGGCTTCAATATATGACTCCTGCTACATCCAGTATAAGACTCAGTTCAAATCCTGTTTCTCAACAACCTTGCTTGCCACCATTAAGAGATGATTGGGATTGGTTGTTTCAACCAATGTTCGATGAATACTTTAACCCTCCAACAATTGCTATTTCTCCAGTTCAAGAAGCTGCTGCTCTAAGAGCTGAATAATTAGCTGATTCTCCTGTGTCAACTTCTATTGACCAGGATGCTCCATCAACAAGTATTCCTTCATCACAAGAACATGAACATTCTCTAATCATTTCTCAAGGTTTTGAAGAATCACCAAAAACACCAACATTTCATAATGATCTTCTTAATGAATCTCCTCAGGAAGACTCAACTTCTCAAGGATCATCATCTTATGTGAGACAAATCCACACTCCATTTGAACACCTTGGTAGATAGACTAAGGATCATCCTATAGCAAACGTGATCGGTGATCCTTCTCGCTCTGTATCTACACGAAAGCAACTTGAAACTGATGTCATGTGGTGTTATTTTGATGCCTTCCTAACTTCAGTAGAACCAAAGAACTTCAAACAAGCAATGACCGAACCATCATAGATCGATGCAATGCAAGAAGAAATTCATGAATTTGAAAGACTTGAAGTTTGGGAATTGGTGCCATGTCCAGATAAAGTATTCTTAATCAAGCTGAAATGGATTTATAAGGTCAAGACAGATGAATTTGGTAGGGTACTAAAGAATAAGGCTAGACTCATTGCTTAAGGATTCACACAAGAAGAAGGAATCGATTTTGAGGAATCATTTGCTCTGGTTGCTAGAATAGAGGCCATTCGTATCTTCGTAGCAAATGCCGCTCACAAGAATATGAAAATCTACCAAATGGATGTCAAAATGGCTTTCTTGAATGGAGAGCTCAAAGAAGAGGTCTACGTTTCTCAAATAGAAGGATTTGTTGATCAGGACAACCCATCACATGTGTACAAGCTCAAAAAGGCTCTTTATGGTCTAAAACAAGCACCACATGCATGGTATGATAAGCTGTCAAACTTCCTTATCTCTCAATAATTCTCCAAAGGTGCAGTTGATCCAACACTCTTCACATGGCATGCTGGAAATGACATATTCCTGGTATAAATTTATGTTGACGATATAATATTTGCATCCACTAATACTGCCATGTGTAATGAGTTTACTAATTAGATGACCAATAAGTTTAAGATGTCGATGATGGGGGCAAATGTCATTCTTTTTAGGATTACAAATATCTCAAAGTCCTAGAGGCATCTTTATAAACCAATCTAAATATGCTTATAAAATTGTTTAAAAATATAGTTTGCATTCTACTAATTTTGTCGACACGCCCATGATTGAAAACAAGAAACTGGATGAAGATCTATAAGGGAAACAAGTTGATGCTATACTTTACCGTGGCATGATTGGATCCTTAATGTATCTTATAGCCAGTAGACCTGACCTTAACTATGATGTCTGCTTATGTGCCTAGTATCAGGCTAAGCCTACCAAAAAGAACTTACAATTGGTGAAACGGATCTTTTGATACCTTAACGAAACCATTAACATGGGTCTATGGTACTCGAATGATACCGATATGTCACTCATAGCTTATGCAGATGCCGATCATGCGGGGTGTCAAGATACTAGACGTAGTACATTGGGAAGCACTCAGTTTTTTCATAAAAAAAGTTGCAAAAATAAAAACCATTAGGAAAGTGGGAAGCCCAAGGTGAGCCACGGCTCAAACCCTGGACCTCAACCACTCTCACCAACGATTTTAACACATACCACACTATCACTAGCACCAGTAGGGCCATCTGGTTATATCTTGCACAATTAATTACTTAAGTCCTTTTAGCCCATTTTAGTATTAAGCCCGTTTTTGCTTTTTAACAGATTATTTTGATAAGTTGTTTGACCCAGCTTATTTTTATTAGATTTAGCTTAGTTCAAACTACTTTTTGTAATTTTTTCAGATTTTTTAGTGGGTTTGTTTTTTTTATTATTTTTAAATATTTTGAATTTAATTAAATACTGTTTTTTAATACATAAAAAAATTAAAAAAAGTCAAAAAAATATAATTTTTTTTTAAATTTTCTTTTATCATTTAGGATTGTTAAAAATTAAATTTGCATTTTAGGGTTAAATTTATAGAATTTAGTTTTTTAAAGAACGGGATTTGAATTTGCATTTTTAGTGTTTTAGCCTTAATTGCTTTTGTTTTAGCGTGCCTTTACTTGTTTTTGCTTATTATTAGTAGAAATAGAATCCAAATCAACCATTGAATCAATCAAAAACGCGATCACGAACGTAACTTCGATTCTCAATTCACGCCTCGACGGAAAACGGCCCGTGAAGAGTTTTTAGGGTTTTTTGCTTTTGGATAAAAGTAGTTTTTTTTAATAAATCACTTTAAAAGCCTTACAAATACTTAACTCATTTCTATTATGATATATCCTTACGTATTTATATATATATATTATATATATATAGTATAGATATAATATATATATAGTATATAATATATATATAGTATATATATATATGATATATATATAAATAATAATAAATATATAATATATATAATATAAAATATTAGTATACACACTAAAAGGGAGCAATCAAATAGTAGAATCTAAGATGCTAACCACGTCGTAACCCAAACATACTTGGGATCCATGCATATATATTTCCATCATCTTTTTCTCTGTCAAGACAGGTTATCTAAATTATACTCTGGAATCTCTGACTCCGATAGTTCGAAACACAAGGCAGGGAAATCGCTCTCAGCTCAGTGAACTTGTCGAGGATAAATGTTTGGGCACTGTTAGATTCGGAACGACCAGATTTCAAGGATTATGGGTATGGTGACTAGCAGCTAGGGAAATTTTATATCTCAGGGTATAACTACGTTGAGGGGCTTGGACATAACTTGTTTTCTGTTGAAAATTTTATGATGCAGATCTTGAAGTTGCATTTTGGAAAAACACTTGGTTTATTCCCAATTTAGAAGGTGTTAATCTACTTTTAGGGTCCCGTGACATAATTTTGTACATAATTTCTCTTGATGACATGCTTAAATCATCTTTATAAGTCTACTTTCACAAACGTCCAAAGACTAAGAGCTTGTTATGGCACCGAGTCGAAATCTAATCTTAACTTGTTACTTTGAACAAGCTAGCTAAAGATCATCTTGCACTAGGAATTCCTAGCATAATTTTAGAAAGATCAATTTGTTTTCAGCAAGTGGCAATTAGGAAGTTAACAAAAAAACCTCTCATCAACCCAAAATTGAAGACACTAACCAGTGAAGAAACTATATCTTCCCCCAAATGACATTGTGTTGCCCGATGGGTTTGGCTAGTATTCACGGGAAAAGGTATATCTTATGATATCGAGACGATTACTCAAGATATACATAGGTTATACATTTTTAAATGACAAAAGATGAAACTCCCCCCCCCTTTTGTTAGCGGCCATCCGTCAAGTGTATTAAAACATACAAATCGTTCGTTGAATGACCACAGTCCGGAAATGTTTGAAATAGATAATGGAACCGAATTATGTTAAATCATGTACACGTTCGTGAATGGTATGAAAATGTTGGCATCACGCGTCAAACTTCTGTAGCTCGCACTCCTCAGCAGAACGGTGTTGTCGAAAGGCGAAATTGGACTCTTGTTGAAGTCGCTCGAACTATGCTGATATTTCTAAAGCTCTATTATTTCTCTAGGCCGAAGCTATCAATACTGCTTGTTACACCCAAAACCGTTCTTTGATACGCCTCCGATACAACAAAACTCCACACGAGCTTATGCAAGACAAGAAACCGGACTTTATCATTCTTTCATGTTTTTAGTTCACTTTGTTATCCTACCAATGGACCTGAGGAATTGGGTAAATTTATGCAAAAGCATAATTAGATTATCTTTGGTAACGTGCCTGCAATGAAAGCGTTCAAAAATTTACAACAGAAGGACCCGGATAATTACTGAAATAATTCATATGACGTTCGATGAGCTAATAGCAATGGCTTCTGAACAATTCAGTTCAGGACCCGGGCTTCATTATATGACTCTTGCTACATCCAGTACAGACTCGTAATCACACCCTATACTCAACAACCTTGTTACCAACCAAACATAGATAGAATGGTATCATTTGTTTTCAACCAATTGTTTGTATAATACTTAAACCCTCAAAAATTATGAATCTTCATTCAAGAAGTTGACTGCTCCAAGATCTGAACTATTAGCTGAATCTCCTGTGTCAACTTCTATTGATCAGGATGCTCCATCAACAAGTATCCCCTCATCACAAGAACAAGAACATTCTCTAATAATTTCTTATGGTTTTGAAGAATCACCAAAAACACCAACATTTCATGATGATCCTCTTAATAAATCTCCTATTGAAGACTCGACTTCTCATGGATCATCATCTAATGTGAGAAAAATCCACATTTCATTGGAACACCTAGTAGATGGACTAAGAATATCCTATAACAAACATGATCGGTGATCCTTCTCATTCTGTCTCCACCAGAAAACAACTACACATTGATGCCATGTGGTGTTATTTTGATGCCTTCCTAACTTTAGTAGAACCAAATAACTTCAAACAATGAATAACCGAACCGTCATGGATCGATGCAATTCAAGAAGAAATTCATGAATTTGAAAGACTTGAAGTTTGGGAATTAGTGTCGTGTCGAGATAACGTGTTCTTGATCAAACTCAAATGGATTTATAAGGTCAAACAGATGAACTCTGGTGGGATCTAAAGAATAAGGCTCGACTATTTTGCTCATGTATTCCCCAGACAAGAAGAGGGTAATCGATATCGAGGAATCATTTGCATCGGTTACTAGAATAGAGGCCATCCGTATCTTTGTTGCTTATGCCGCTCATAAGAATATGACGATCTACCAAATAGACGTTAAAACGGCTTTCTTAAATGGCCAGCTTAAAGAAGAGGTCTACATTTCACAACCAGAAGGATTTGTTGACCTGGACAACCCATCGCATGTGTACAAGCTCAAAAAGGCTCTTTACGGTCTCAACAAGCACCACTGCATGGTAATGATATGATGTCAAGCTTCCTATCTCATAACAATTCTCCAAAGGTGTCAGTTGATCCACACTCTTCATGGCATGCAGGAAACGACTTATAACAGGTATAGAATTTATGTGTGACGATATAATAGGTTGCATCCACTAATACTGACCATGTTAATAATTTGCTAATCAGATACCAATAAGTTTCAAGATGTCAATGGATGGGCATAATGAGTCATTCTTTAGGATAAAAATTTCCTCAAGTCCCAGAGGCATATTTATAAACCAATCTAAATATGCTTCTGAAATCCTTAAAAAATATGGTTTAAACTCTACTAGTTTTGTTGACACACCCATGATTGAAAACAAGAAACTGGATGAAGATCTACAGGGGAAACCAATTGATGCTACACTTTACCGTGGCATGATTAGATCCTTAATGTATCTTACAGCCAGTAGACCTGACCTTAACTATACTGTTTGCTTATGTGCCTGGTATCAGGCTAAGCTTACCAAAAAGCAATTACAGCCGGTGAACGGAATCTTTTGATACCTTGAATGGCAACCAGTAAACGTGGGTCTATGGTACTTGAAGGATAACCAAATGTCCAATCATAGCTTAAGCAAGAAGCAGATCACTAGGGATGTTAGGACACAAACGAATACATCATGGAAGCGCTCAGTCTAAGGTTTACAACTCTTTTTAGCTGGTCGTAACTAGAAGCAAAGAGAGCACTTGCCAAAACTAGTACCAGCATAATAAATATCCTTATCATGGAGTTTTAGCCAAAATACCTTTAAATGTTCACACAAACAGATTGATGTATTTAATCATAGAGATCCCTATGTACTGCGATAAACAAGAGTAGAGATTGGCTTTATGTTGCAACAATGTTCAACATTCAAGAGCAAATCACATCGATATTCTCTCTCCATTTCCATAAAGGAGCAAGTAGAGAATGGAATCGTAGAGCTATACTTTGTCCAGACTGAATACCAACTAGCTGACATCTTTACCAAACCTTTGCCTTGAGAGAGATTTCACTTCTTGATAGATAAGCTTGGTATGAGAAGCATGTCTCTGGAAACATTGAAAATTATGGCAGAGGAAATGAACGACTGATGGTGGTAACTCATATTCTGCATATATGTATATATAAAAACATAAAAAATCCAAAAAGATTTTCCTTTTTTAAAAAATTTATTAAAAACAAAAGAAAAAATAAAAAAATCAGAAAAATATAAAAATATGTATCTCTGGCATGTCTTCTGAAAATCGCTAACACTTTACAGCCTTAGATATGTCATTTAATAATGACACGAGGCTGTAAATGGAAGTTCGAGGTTTAGAAAAGTTATCAAACCGCTTCAAAACATGCACAAAATCTTCTGCTATTATTTCAGATAGCAACCCGGTCACAACAAAAAGGCAAGTAATGTCGACAAAAGACAACTTACCAATAACAGGAATTAAATTTTCTCAAGAATGACATTAACTTACAAGTCAAGTTAAAGGCTTGTCTTAACATTGCAACAAAACCCGTCTTCCTATATACAAATTAATGTAACTAGTACAGTGCATTACTTTGTCAAAATAAGAGAAATCTTTTTTTTTATTGGTAAAAAGTTATCTTCACAATGAATCAATGTTTTCAGTAATCACAAAAAGATTTTCAAAGACAATTCGACCACTCAAACAATGACAACAACTCTTTAAATAGAAAACGGGTCATCATTTGAGGGGAGAATGTGTCATCAAACAATCTTTTGAAATGGTCTTTCAAATTAAGTCACGGATTAAACGAATAATATTTTTGATAATGACAGATCACAATTTACTATAAGAGCTTTAGATGTCATTTATTTCAATCTTTAGGGACTTATTTGAAATTTAAGACTTAGTTGATTCTCACGGAATAGATTTAAGCTTATCAATTCTTCAACAGATCTAAAGTAATATTTTGCGTTACCTATGTTTATGCTGATTCCGAGGTATCACGAAAGCCAGCAAAGGGGAAGGAATAAATATACAAAGAAAGATAAGAGACCGTCATAGAATCCATACCCTATTCTCATTTAAGTCATTCCGGGAATACAAATGTCATAACCGCACGAGAAAATCAGATTTTATCATTTACTTTCGGTGCACAATTTCAACACATGGGGGTAGAGATATCATGCTGATTTCAAGTATGAATCATTAAAGATACTAAGTGGGGAAGTGTTGTAAGCAATATTTATTCTAAGCGTGAGAAGATTTGCTACTGAATCAATAATGCTTCCTTTAACGTAGTAGATATAGAAAGAAAATTGTAAGATAGCACATAGGTTTGATAAGTAATGAATGATTCCCTTAAGTTAGTCAGTATTATGCAGAAAGAAATGATTCATTTGGGACTAAGTTGACTTAGGTTGTTTTTCCATTTCGACAACATAGAATGGAATAATTGTTACTCCGAGACTAGTTGACTTGGTGTATCGATATATATCACCGCTAATCTAAACTGAGAAATACGGAACATCGAGACTTAAATGACTTTGGTTTACATTTACAAATTAAAATGTGTACTTCGAATATTGGGCATTACATCAAGACTTCTTGAGGCGGCTTGCAAGAAAGTTTTAAAGTCTACTCAGACAAAGGGAATTGCTAGATTAGAGGGGGAAGCTAATAACAACTTCCTCTAAGATAGACTACGTGACTACCTATGGCTGCAAAAAGAATATATGATTCACTCATATGATGGTTTCTCTATCATTCATGTCAAACCTCGTACATAATAATCTTGAAAATATATAAATGTGTAGTGTAGACTTAAAAGAAAGGCATAATATGTGTTTAGTATGATATTTCAAGAATTTTCTTAAGTAAATTCAAACAAATCTTTCAAAAAACAAACTCAACACCATATAATACCTTTCATAAATTTAGAGGGATCATAAAAAAAGTTCCTATTGTAGCTTGTTAATAAATGGACATACTTTGACACCGAATGTTTAAATTAATTAAATCTCCAACTATCAAGAGATTAACAGTTTTGGATAAGGGAAAACTGAGATTAAACTGAATCTAAAGTTATTGACATGTGTATAATATAAAATGTACTCAATGCACCCAACACTTATCATGTACTAAGATTACGGTTGCACATATTAAGGGGGGGAGCTTTTAGTGATAATGAAAAACTCTCAAGTGTAAACCTTTATAATATTTTTATATCAAAACACATTGATTGAGAATTTTTCAATGATTTTGGTTTCGATTATGATGGAATACCTAAAAGACCGACCGTGTATTTAAATTTATGGAGTTATAAGGTGGTTAGAGCATAGTATTGCAAATCGATGATCCAAACAAGAACAGATGGATCTACCCAGGGATATCCACTAGTTAGTGTAGAAGTCCTTAGGTATTATACAAAAGGAGAAAAAGTGAGAATCGAGAATAATGTCGACTAAGATGGAGCTAACGCTAGAACAAACCCAAAAAGGTGTTAGTTATGAAGTCTCGGTAAGCATTGAAGGGGTTGAAGAATGAAAAAGAAATGTAAGGATAAAGGGTGAAAAGAAAGAAGCCATCCGACACATATGCCAGAACCGTGTCAATACATAATCTGTCAGAAACACTAAGGTTTTTTCTACATTAGAAATACATCAAGAACCCAGTGACACTAAGCACAAACCTCGCTACCTACTCGAAAGTCTCTTAAACCACACTTGTTTCATTCTCACATAGATTACACGCATTTTTAATTGCTGTCCTCACTCCGAGTTGGTTGATATGAAAAAGGTGGCAGCGCTTATCCAGCGCTCAGTATTCACTAAAAACAAAGTGCACTATTGATTCTAGAGCCATAAGACCATCCATACAATCTCATTTAAGGAAACTTTCAAATTATGCTATGCTAGTCACACAATTGAATAACAAGTCAACATATAAGAAGAATACTAGCATTATCCTTGTTGAATTTTGCCAGAACATCCGAGTCGATTTCATTCACTGATGAAAATGGGAAATGCCTTTCTTGAGCCAACAACAAACAACTTCCATGGTTAGTGACTTATGACGATTCATTATTAATCAAACCTTTGTACGGAACCCGGAAAAGACACGATGGTTGTGATTCTATAAGAATCAAATTGTTCTAGGTTTAAGAATTATGACGTAATGAGTGATGAAATTTAGAATGATTAACCCTCTTGATGTGTCACAAAACCACTTTAGCAAGTTACACATCGTTTGATTTTCAAATAAATTTTTTTATTTTAATCGGTAAGATAGTAACTCACTGGTTCACTCTTATCATGCGTCTGCTATGATGACAATTTCAATAATGAAGAACAAGCTGAGTTTGATGAATCAGATACATATGTCTTAAATTGAATCTACCTGATCACAGGTCGATCCTCACTGTGGATATCCAAGGTTACTCCAACCAACCATGGGCCGAATGACAAGGCCATTATACGTCCCCCCATTTTATACTACTATTTTAATACAGATATATTAAAAGATATTAAGAGATGGAGGTTACAAAGATACCTGATTCCAACTTGACTCACAAAGATTCATAGCCATATGCTATACATACCCTACCAACAAATATAAAGACATCTAAAGCTCAGTAACATGTTTCAAGACTTCTTCTACTTTTGATACTTAAACGTCCCTTCGTGAAGCGACAAAGTTAAAGTTAAGGAAATTCCAAGTGAAAGATGCAACTATTAAAGCTTTTTCAAGATGATCAAGATTCTGGAAAGGTATGAGCATGTCGGTCCAAAAGTCCACAAGTTCTCAAATGGCAAAGTACAAGATGGTAGACACGAAATTATGCTGGGTTGATGAACTCAAGGTTCCAAGATCACATATTCACAAACAAGTCAGATAAAGGAACAAGCTCAAGCCTAAAGTCAATGATAACTACACAAAGAAGCAAGACAAAATATAAACTATTACACAAAAAGGACTCAAGATCAAGACAAGAAACTTTAATGATTAATAATCAAGGTCACAAGGAGAGATCTCTATGATCACCCCTTAGGGGGAGATTGTTAGGAAAACAAAAAAAGTGTTTTGATCTTTTATGAGATCTCAACGAACGTCCTTAGGGGAGATTTGTTAGGAATTCAGTTTTTAGTGACAGTGACGATCATTATCGAATCTTACGAGCCTTAGTTAATATTAGTCAATAAAATATAATATCAAGTAATCTAACCGAGTGTCGGCTTACAGAAAGTCCAAGAAGCCCATAGAAAGCCCCGGCTCGGCCCACTATGTAAGCAAGATAAACCCTCGCCATACATAGAGAGAGTGAGTTGGTTTTTCATTTCCACATTTCATTAAACTAATATTATCAATTTTATTCCTCTCTAATTGTTGGAGGTTATCATCCATCTCTTGCACTCCTTTAAAACACTAAGTTGAATCATTCCATTTATGTGTTTTAAGATATTCTAACAATTCACAAACATCAATAGATACGTAATTGGTTAAATCTTCCTTGCATAGAAATAACCCAACTTTCAATTATTTAGTACTTTCATTTATATTTTTAGGTTCTATAGGTTTAAAGAAAACCAAAAGAAATTACTTTGTCCTGGGCGTATGTATCTACAGAGTTCTTTGATTAAATTAACTATAAACATTTTCTAATGGATGAAGCTTTTAGATTGGTTATGTTTATAAATTTACATTATTTCTAAAGATTTATTTTCGTGAGATTGTTTCCTAAAGGTCTTGTTATACTAACCTCAATAGCTACATTCTTCGACTAAATCATCATCCCCAAAAGTTGATGTTAAACGTGGTGAGAGTACTCATCGAAGTTCACATTAAAGGATTCTTTTGACTTCATTGAATGTTATGTAAGAATAAGATAGTCTTTGCGTATTTTCAAGAAATAACCTAAGAAAACACCTTCATACGACTTTGGGTCGAACTTGGTGAGGTAATCCTTTGTATTAAGAATGAAGCATTTACTTCCAAATACTTTGAAATAGTTTAGGTTTGGTTTTCTTCCTCTTAATAATTTGTATGGGGTTTTTCCTAAAATACGTCTAATGGAAATTCTATTAATTATATATGTTGACGTATCGACCGCATTACACCAATTTTTTTGTGGAATGGATTGTTCATTTAGCATGGTTCTACTCATTTCTTGTAGAGTATGATTTTTTCTTTCTACTAACCCCATATATATATGAGTTGTGGAGTATGAATCGAGAGAGAATTATAAGAAATCCCATTTAAGTCACAATATTTTCTGAATTGTACTTCATTATCAAATTCCCGACATGAAACCTTCTAATTTAGACACCATATCCATTTAAAGATCACAATAGTTTCCGCATTTGTACTTCATATATCAAATTCCCGACCATGATCCTCTCTAATAGACACTAAGAAGAACATCCTAATTTATTAATAATCTTTTACTAAATATTTCAAATTCTTATGAATGCTTCATTTTATACCATAAAAATGGTAAGTCCATGTATATCGAGAATAGTCATCTGCACTACTAAGGCTAAACGAATTTCCTCTATAACTTCGTAGGGGATGCGCCCAAAAATTCCATGGTGTAATCTAATTCTAAGGCATCAGTTGTCTGACACTATTTTTTGTGTGGCTTTGTGATTTGTGTGAGTTTGCTTTCCAATTTTGCAAGCGTCACAAAAATGTTGATCAAATTTAAGCTTAGGTAGATTTCTATCTAATTCCTTAGAAGCTAATGATTGAATTAATTGTATATTTGTGTGACCTAATATCCTATGCCATAAAGTGGATTTTTTGTCTAAAGTTGCAAGACATATTTTATCTTCCAGTTTATTTCCTAACTAATGCCTCCACCTATGACCTTTTCGTCTTTGATTATTTCGCTATCATGTTCGGTAAATATCTACTTTGCATATTATTGAAACAAATTTAACAATACTATTCAAATTAAAATTATAAATTATCTACTGTTGCTCAACATTTCAATAATTAGGGAGTCAATGAGAAATTGTACCTTTGCCTGTGATGTTTCCTCATAAATTACTTTTGAAAATAACGTTCCCTTCGTTATACGCTTTGTATGTAGAAAACAATTTTTGGTTACCCGTCATGTTCTTCAAGCATCCACTATCTTTAATCCATTTGTTGGGCTCTAGGTTTATTCCTAAGCATGTTTTATTTGATGCTTGAGCTACAAGACAAGTTTCGTCTTTAGCATTTTCATCCTCATCTTCGACACTATCACTCCACACTCCTCCAATGAAATATTTTTGATTATTGCTTCTTGATGACTTTAGACACTCTCTGATGAAATGATTTGGATCTCCACATCTAAAGCAGTTTCTTTTACTTTTACCGTCTTTGTCACTTCTACTTCTTTGAAATGACTTTCTTTTACTCGGGGTTTCTTTGAGAAAACATAAAAAAAATCTTCCTCGTCTTTGAAAAATTATCTTGAAACACATTTACTTTACGGCCATGACGTATTCTTCTTCTTCACTAACCGAATCGAGCCATCTTCATCATTGATCCTTTTTTGGCCTTCAAGCAAGAGATCTATTTTTTTTCTCTTGTTTGCCTTAGACCATTTTGGAATCCATTCATAATAATTACTTCAAAACTTTTAAGGTTTCCAATAATTTCATCAAGCATAGAGATGTAAACCCATGATACGCTTTAATAGCCATAACTTTTGCGCGCCAATTCAAGGATTAAGTGGCCTACTAAATTCCTAACATAATTTCTTTCTAGAAAAAACTTCATCAAGTGCTTTGATCTAGTAATAATAGTATTAAATCTAGCAAAAGAATTATCTATCTATACCCTTCCAGAAGTTGTAAATTGTTCATTATTGCGTTATAAAAAGTAATGATCTATTTTATTATCTTTGCCATGACGATTACCTTGTGATGATTAAATAAAGATCCTAAATTCTTGGATACGGTTTTCACACATTAAAATTCTTTCGTATTCTTCATGTGGTAAAGCATTAATCACACACACATTTAAGCTTCATTATTTTTAGCATAGTTTCTTTTTTAAGATCATCATTTTGCTTATCAAAAGATACTGTTTCATCCTTTTTACTTTTAGGATTATATTGAATAGGAGGAAAATCACCATAGGTAATAACATGACAAAGATCTAGATCTTTTGATTTCACATAAGTTTCGAATCTATTATTCCAATAAATAAATCCATTACTTTCAAAATAGAAGTGGTCTTGGAATAGATTGCCACTTCTAAATATTTTTTCGATCCATGATCGATCATTTTTTAAAATACATTTTCTTTAAAAAATCTGTTTGAGCATGGCTCTTGGAATACCTAATTGTGGAAAACTAGAAAGGTGTGGAGGTGAAATAGTTTACCTCTTTTAAATTAATGTTCTTTTTTGTTTAAAAAAAACATAGATTCGACTTTATGTGAATTCACAATATGCACATTATGAACAATTTAACTAATCAAGTAAGTAATGAAAAAATATAAAATAAATATGCAAGATAAGAAATAAGAGATGGAAAGATTAAACCATAACACGAGGATTTATAGTGGTTCGGTAACGAAGCACCTTTTCGCCCTACTCCACTCCCCGAGAACCAAACTCGGATTTTTTTCTCTTCACTAAGTCAACTAGCTCCCCTTAGTGCGAAGAAACCGTACTCAAGTTACGAATACCAATTTCCGACACTAAGCGAAATGTCGAGTTTAATCCTAGCTAGAACCAATCTATCACAACACAACACATCACTTCACGACAATTAACAACTTGGCTTTACCACACTACTTCTTCTTCACTACATGACTATTCTTCACTTCACAACTTCACTTTCACTAAACACCACTTTGATCACACCAATCAAACACTACGTACTTAGATCAACCCGATCTATCTATACTTACAATGATAACCATAATCTACTTAGTATACACAACTATGATATACACCTTCACAATATACACAAATGATTTACAAGATATGATACAATTGTAACAAGGTTGCAAGGACACACACTAAGCTATAATACTTCTTCACTTGATGATAGGAAGTATTCTTCTTTTGCACTTGAGGATTAAAGCTTGGATCACTTTAAGTGATTAAATTTTTGAAATGAAAATTTACTACTAGTTACTTGTTTACAAATAATTTTTCATTAATCGTTTTTACATTTTGTGATTATCAAAACGTAGAGAGATTGAAATATATTAATAACGTTTTTAGGCATTATTTCTATAAAAAAATTCTTCCAAATCTTCGTAGATATTTATTTATGAGATTTATAAACTTATCATCTTGCTTTCATTTGATCCTTAATTTTTTGCCATTTTAAAGGATTTGATCCCTAATTGTGTGTTAGTAGAATTATAAACTGTTCCCCAATTGTTGACAGTTTATTTTGAATGGTTTTTTTAGGTTTATGATGCTAAGGTTAGTATTAGATTAAAGTTACACATTCTACAAACCATTCGATCAAAGTTGAGTTGGAATGAAGATCGTCTTGATATTTTTAACTGGACTATTTTTGGACCATAGTTAAACATACAAACTACAGTTCATGTGTAACGACCCAAACCCGCTTCGGAGAGTAGGCCGAAACTACATAATCAAGGTGTCATAACAAAGCAAATAAAGGCATAAAGTCATAAATGATAACATAGAACAAAGTGAAAGCCCGGAATCAAACATCGGCTCCCATTAGAGAGTCAACAAGAATAACGTAAAAAGTAAGTCCAAAGGACTAAAACAGTGTCCAATATATTATAGCACATCAAAGTGGTCCTGCGAAAAAAGAAAGAAGCTAAATGGTCCACTTCCTAAGCACACACCTCTCAGCCCAATCACCTCTAGAGTACATGCCGTTAAAAGAAAGAGAAAGAAATACGGCTGACAAAACGCCTCAGTGAACGGATATAATAACAATGTAAGTAATAAGTATGAATCCTGGATAATAAATATAAAGCAGCGGAAAGATCATGAGTGTCATGAGGAAACCTGGAGAATGCGTCATGAAGAATAGGAAATAAACATGTAAAGCATGGTAATACGAAGTAAAGATGTCATGAAATATCATTGGATAGTATAAAACATAAATAAAAATAAGAATGCCCACAGCTCAATAATCCAACAAGTCAAAATAATAAGTCAGTGAATACATGCCATTATAATTAAGAGGGGATGCCTCAACATGTTAAATAGAGGGGTGACCTCTTATATAAAATGAGGGTAGAAGGATCAGCTCCAATGTTATGGATGTAGAGCACACACCAACCAACACCATGAACATGTAAATCATGTAAAATAGGATGCACCCATACGCCCTGATGAATAAAAATGGCCAACATGAAATAAAATCTATGGTAACATGAAAAGGGACGCAGCGTGAAATCACTCTCAACGCGAAAGAGTCGTGACACAGGAGCCTTATGTTACACGGTCATGGTACCAGTTTCCATGACTAGTGGTAAGTCCATGAAATCATGGTCATGCGTATATATAATAGCTCGGGCAATAAATAAGTCATGAAATCAAACATGTAAAGGATCAAGGCAAAAGACCATAAAAATGGGAAGCCTAGCAGTTTCTGGGGATGAATCATAAAAGAAAGAATGTCTTACTTGAAAGGACGGAATAGTCCGAACCTATGAGCCAGCAGTATACGGGAAAGAGATGGATAAAAAGAGGAAGCTACTCCTGCTATTTTTTTTTTATAAAAATGCGATTACAGTTTTAAAGGACATATATAAGTTACTTGTTTCATGATTAAGGTTACATTCCATTTTATAGTAACTTTCTATTTTAAGTAACTTTCTTTTTTTAATAACTTTCTATTTTTAGTTAACTTTCAAGTAATTCGCATGATTTCCATGATTATACGTTCCATGATTACCATATTCCAGTGATAAATATGTTTCATGATTAGTATTCTTGTTATATTCGGGTACTTTCCAAAAATAGCAGCTTCTAATTATAGTAAGTTTCCAAAAATAGACTTCCTCTTAATAACTTTCCATAAATGATAACTTTCCTAGATTATAATAAGATATTCCATAATTAAACTTCCCAAAAATAGACTTTCTAAAAATAGCAGGTTTCTATAAATATCATGTATATAAATAGCATGTTATCTATAAATAGCAGTGTTTCTATAAATAGTAGTTTCTTCTATAAATATCATGTTTCTATAATTACATGTTGTTTTTTTTTCTATATTCTGAAAAAATAATCCAAATCCTTGAACAATACATGAATTTAGTAATTATTCCTTTTAGTTATTAATTTAAATAAACATGAATCTTTATTATCCATTTTTGCAAAAACAACCCTTATAATATCAAATATGGTATTTTACATACTTAATGTACTTTTAATTACTGATCTTACCTTTACTTTTCATAATTTACACTTTAGTCCCTCAGTTTAAATACAATCGCATATATATATAATGAATATATTAATTAATCATGTTTAACCCATAACAATTTATCAGAATGTCTAAGTTATACCCTTAAACTTATTTTTCTCAGAATCTAAACATGATATTAACCTGCCATAATCAAACCCCAAAGTTTTCAGAAAATTACAAAACACCTCCCTTATAACTTTTAAAGCACAAACCGGTACCATAAATGTAACAACCCTAATTAAATCTATTTCCAAAAAATTAACAGAATTTTTCTACATTCATAGCATATATTGGACCTGGGAAAAAATATAAAAAACCCTAACCCAATTCTGTTATCCAATTTATTATCTTCATTTTCTTCATAATTCAAAAACGGCAAAACTTTAAAAACTCCACATAATTATCAAAATATTTTAACACTTTTCCTAACAATTATACTGTATTACATACATGATATATACAATCATAAAATTATAAAAACGAAAGTATAAAATTAATTTAGAGACCGAATACAAATCTTGCAATTATTTGGTTTAGATCATTTTAAAAGCATAAAAAAACACAATAACGTGCATGGTAATTTTATCTCATGATACATATCAGATTTTATATAATGTAAAATGAGTTATAAAAATACCTTGAATAATATGGATGATTTATAATAATTGAGTTCGGGTAGGAATTTTTGAATTCAAAAGATCACCATAACTCGAATTCAAGCCTTCAAACCAATGAACCAATAATTTTCTTAGCTTCCCTTGATCTCCAAGAACCCTAGAAAAATTGTTCCTTGCCTTGAAAAAAACTATGGTGCCGCCACTTTAATTGTTTAGGGTTTAGGAAATGGTTTTTAATATATTTACAAATGAAAATTGTATATAAAAAGATATACAACATAAATGCCGATATTTGGGCATTTAAAAAGGATAAAAACAGATTTAATTGCCCTAAAAATATTTTTATATTGCCCTATTTTATTTATAATTAAATTGTATATTATAAGTAGAGTTAACTTAGTAATTATTTCGGAAAATACATATGAATAATAAAAAAATAATTTTCTTAGCATACATAGAAGATATGTTAATCTTATATAAATTCAACTTGGTCACATGATGTACTTTATAATGTTAAAACCTGTGATTGAAATTTATTCATGTTTTTATTATATATTCTGACAAGAGGGGCATTTTTTGTTATTTTTGCACTTGTCTGATATTATTGGGTTTACAACATCTCCCCCTCTTAAAAGAATAATTCGTCCTCTGAATTAAAACATGATACAGCAGAAAAGGACATACAGATCATGGAAGAAAATGAGGATAAGAAGTCGCGTATAGACTCCTCGGACACTCCCAAGTGGCGTTCCCGCTCGGATGATTCCTGCCAAAGAATTTGACAAAAGGAATCGTCCTGGTTCCTCATGACTCTGTCTTGACGGTCTAAAAATAGAATCTGTTCTTCCGTGTAAGATAAATCCTCATGGATCTGAATCGAATGATGAGCGGGGGAGGAGAAAACGATGGGGCCGAGGATGATACTTGTAACCTCCTGATAATGATACATTAAACACATTTGTGGACATGGAGTATAGCTGAGGAGGTAAATGCCAAACAGAATAGGAAACCCTCACCAACGCGATCAAGAATCTCAAACGTCCTATGAAACGAGGACTAAGCTTGCCCTTGATACCAAAACGCTTGACTCCACGTGTATGGTGATACTTACAAGAAAAACATGCTCACCTGGCTGGGAACTCTAATGCATTCTGCGATGCCTGTAGGCGTAACTCTTCCTGACGTGTCTGAGCCTTCCTACAGCTATTTCCCTGGCGAACGGCGACCTTTTCATTAGTCACCTCATCATCTCCGGACCTCAAGAATACGTTCACACAACCTGATCCTAACAAATAGGAGACACGACATATCCTACCATACAACATCTTGAAAAGGAGCTGCATTTAATGACTGCAATGCCAACAGTTATTGTACGGCAAAACTCCACTAGACATATATAGTCATCCCAATTTCCTGTCCATTCTAAAGCACATGAACGTAACATATCCTCTAATGTTTGAATCGTACCTCCGACTGTCCGTCGGTCTCAGGATGAAAAGCTGTACTAAACTTAAGCCTGGTTCCCCAACTTTCTTGTAAACCTTATCCAGAAACGAGACGGAAACGTTGATCTCTACAGACACGAACGCTGATGTGAGTACCGTGTAATCATAATAAATGTATTCCTTGTTGGTGAACATTTCAGCTATTTTTTACTAACGGGTAAACCTTACGGAAAGGAAGAAAATGTTCCGGATTTATACCCCCCCCGCTCCCTCCCCCCCCCCTCAAACGAGATCTACAACAACCCAGATAGCATCGTGCTTCCTCTGAGTCCGGTGGTAACCCGGCTAACAAAATCCATGATATATTCGTCCCCCTCCAACACAGGAACTCTAACGTTTGCAAATAGTCCCCACTTGCACGTTGGTGTTCAATCTTAACCTGTCTGACGATGTAAAACACTTTGACACAATGTAGCCACATCACGCTTTCATACCACTCCACCACAAGTGATTGCTTGAGATCGTGGTACAACTTCGTCGAACTGGATTGAATCGAAATGAGAACTATGAGCCTCAGTCATCAAGGCCTCTCAAAGTGTAGGATCCTCTGGTACGCATAATTTAGTACCCTGCCACAAAATGCCATCGTCATCAATGCGAAACTCGGTCTGCTGATCAATATTCTGAATAATTGCCCAGATTACACCGTCATCCATCTTAGCTGCCTTAATCTGACATGAAATTAGGAGTTAGGCTCAACCCTCATACTAGCCCAAAACCATTCTGCCACGAACACATAACTCATATCCATACACTCAAGGAATCACGAAAATCTCTTCTTCCACTTTTATACCAGCTAACATACTCCTACTCCTACTCAAAGCGACAGTCCACCAACATTTGCTTTACCCGAATGGTACTGAAAGTTTGTGTCATAATCCTTCAATATACTCCAACCAACCTCTTCTCATATTTAATTCTGCTGCGTGAAAGATATACGTAATGGCCTTTATGATCGGTAAAAATATCACACGACTCGCCATAAAGATAATTCTCCAACTATTGAGAGCTAAGACAACTGCTTGCAACTCTCAGATCATGAGTAGGATAGTTCACCTCATAGGGCTTTAGTTGTCGTGAGGCATAGGCGATCACTTTTCCATGCTGCATGAGTACACACCCAAGACCATTCTTAGAAGCATCACTGTATATCTGAAATCCACCTGTACCAGATGGGAGAGTAAGAATAGGCGCGGAAACCAAACGTTGCTTAAGCTCTTCAAAGCTCTTTTCTCGCTCATCGTCCAAACAACTTCTCCGACCTTTTCGCATAAGCTTAGTTAAGGGTAAGGCTAATCGTGAGAAACCCTCTACAAATCTGCAGTAATAACCTGCTAATCCAAGAAAACTCCGTACTTCGGTCACAGACGTCGGTCTTGGCCATTTGGTGATAGCCTCAACCTTTGCCGGATCCATAGTAATTCCTTCTGCTGAAACAATGTGACCCAGAAATGCCACCTTACTCAACCAAAATTCGCACTTGGAAAACTTGGCATATAATTTCTCCTGTCGTAAAATCTGTAGAACAGTGCGAGAAGATACCTACGTGTTCTTCTTTAGACTTTAGAGAAAACCCTAAATATCACAATGATCACGAAGACGAACTTGGTCCAAAATTCATGAAAAAATCGGTTCAGTCAAGTCCATAAATACAGCTTGGAGCATTCGAAAGACCAAAACAGGCATAACCAAGAAATCATAATGGACATAACTTGTACGAAAAGGCAGTCTTGGAAATGACCCTCTACTTTTCACTCAGCAACAGATGGTAACCAGATCGTAAATCCAAATCTTGGAAAAATGTTTTTAAGCGCCTGAAGCTTATCAAAATAAATCATACGATACGTGGAAGGGGATAACGATTATCGAATGGGTGATCTTGTACAATTCACGGTAGTTCGAAACATAAATCTCATCTACCGTCCTTCTTCTTGACACAACAGAGACCGTAGTACCCCATGGCTAAACACTCGGGCGAATAAACCTCGCTCAACAATTCCTGCAATTGGTCTTTCAACTCTTTTAACTCAATCGGTGCCATGCGATAAGGAGCCTTGGAGATTGGCTCAGCTCCGGGAATGAGCTCAATGTTAAACTCAACATCGCAAATAGGAGGTATTCCTGGAAGTTCTTCCGGAAATACGTCCTAAAATACGAAACAATCGGCGATCAAGAATAGAAGGAACTTCAGAAGTCGTGTCATCGAAAGGTAGCCAGCAAAACCTTCACAGCCAAGCGATAGTAAGGTAAGTGCTTTTAAAGCGTAATGATATTTCATAGATTTTCCTGGTAAGGAACCATGATAAAATGAAAAATAAAATACAAAAATACGAGAAGCAGAATATCGCCGAATATAACATTACTAGAATGACAGTCAATCGTAGCACTTGTGCAGCTAACAGTCCATACCAGAATTATGTACAAATTCAGCACATATCCAAGGGAAGTGCATAACTGAACCTAGATCGTTGTCATAAACCAATAGCGAAGATCTCTATATACATTGGGTAATACGGCGGAGTCCTTTCCTGGGCGAGGATAAACATAAAACATATCAGTAATATAGTGGTTGTCATATAAACATGAAGCAAACTTGGTAGATTAATCCCACAGAATGTGTCGCGCCTCGAATCAAAATACAAACAGAACAGCTGCGACTCCGAATATAAATAATGAACCAGTGGATGTACCTGAAGTATTGGCGGCCTGATCCTGAGTAATGTGCAAAGACTTACGCCTGATGCGATCCGGCTTCTTGTACCGCATGACCAGACGAACTATCCGCCCGCGCACCAATGTTCTTCTTGCAGTCCTACTGAGATGACCAGCCAGGTGCCACATTTGTAAGCAAGTACATTCAGCACGATCGACACTCTACCTGGGTGTCTACGACACATTAGTTGCAAACAGGGTGAGTAATAAACCTCAATAGGTACCCTGGACTGCTGGGGCACCTTATACCAACAGATAGATAATAAGACATGAACTTTGAGAATATTAGAGAATAAACATGTATTTCAATGATTTACCGAGTTGGTAGAGCGGTAGGATTGCTGAACCATCTGTTCCTTTGGTCGCGTCCAGTAACCAGAAGATAAACTGTCGCCGCCAGTCATACTAGAAGGAACCTAATGTATTTACCCAATCCTCTCAGGTCAATTTTAGAGCACAAACAGTCGAAAAGCCTGGCTCTGATACCATAATTGTCACGTCCCAAACCCCCTCCGGAGAGTAGGCCGAAACGTCATAATCATGGTGTCATATCAAAGCATAATAAAGGCATAATAGTCAAAATGAAAATATAGAACAAAGTAGGAAGAGCCAGAAATCAAACATCGACATCCGATATGAGATCAACATGAATAACGTAAAAGAAGTCCAAAGGACTAAAACATGTGTCCAAGATAGTATAGCACATCAAAGTGTCTGCGATAAAAAGAAAGGAAGCTAAATGGTCACTTCCTAAGCTCACACCCTCTCAAGCCCAAACCCCTCTAGAAACCTTCCTGTATAAGAATAGAAAGAAATACGGCTGAGCATACCGCTCAGATGAACGTATAAATAACAATGTCAGTAATAAGTATGAATCCCGGATAATAAATATAAAGCAGTGGAAAGATCATGAGTGCCATGAGAAACCTGATAATGAGTTTCATGAAGAATAGGAAAATAACATGTAAATGACATGGTAATACGAAGTAAGGATGTACATGAAATATCATGACTATGAATTAAAACATTAAATAATAAGGGAGATTGCCCACGATCTCAATTAATCGTGTAATACATGTCATAATAATTACTGTCCTGAATACATTCAATATAATAGAGGGGCATCCTCAACAAGTAAAAGAAGGGTGACCCTCTTATAATAATAAAGGCGGTGGAGGGATCAGCTCCATGGAGATGGGTGATGTTAGAGGCACACACCCACCCATCCCATTAACTTGTAAACATGTAAACTAGGAGCACCCATAACGCCCCTAAATTCAATTAATGGCCAAACATGACATGCTAATCTGGTAACATGTAAAAGTGGACGCCGCGTGAAATCACTCTCAACGCGAAAGTAGTCGTGACACATTTGCCTCATGTGTCATGTTCATGGTACCTCCCTGCCAAGGAGGTAAGTCCAAGTAACTCATAGGTCAAGCGTATATATTTATAGCTCGGTAATAGAATAAGTCTTGTAAAATTAAAACAATTAACATGATTCATGTGTTACCAAAAGACATAAAAATAGCGGGAAGCATAGCAGTTCAGGTGATTAATTCAAGAAAGAAAGAATGGTCCTTACAGAAGGACGAATATCCTACCTTATGATACCAGCATACGAAAGAGATAGATGAAGAAGTATGGAAGCTACTCCTGCTTTAATGCGATCTACATGTTAAAGGTCATATATATAGTTACTTCTGTTTCATGATTAAGGTACTTTTCATTTATATTAACTTCTATTTTTATGTAAACTTTACTATTTTAGCGTACTTTCTATAATTA
>BQNB010006980.1:0-40000 GCA_026074375.1 Tanacetum coccineum | reverse complement strand
TCTTGCTTTCTATTTACAGAAATGCCTTACGTTACTCCATTTACAGAAATGTCGTTACCATGACTTGTTTGAATATATTTAGGGAGCGATTGCAATTGGTAGGCATGTTTGAATAGACAAGAATATGGATAGAAACATATTTTTGATATTGTGTCCTGGGCTTTAACATTGAAAATTAACATCAAAATTTATTATATACTAATCAAAATTATTTGAGTCATTGCTTATGTAAGTAATGGGTTGTTTTGATCACTTATCTTTATAAACATCAAAATTTATATACTAATCAACATTTATAACTTGATTTCCATAACAAAGGTTAGAACAACCAGAATTTACATGATAAAGATCACTTTGTCCCACATACTAAACATCATTACAGACTAGACTTCAACATCGGCATAGATCATCACATACAAAACATTAAGAGTACTAAGACGAACACAAAAGGATAGAACAAAAGGATAACATGACAAACCCAAAATGATAAGACAACCCCATTGCAAAGGTCACCACCATCTAACCACAAACCCAAAAGCAGCCTAATGCCCACCATCTAACCCCAACCCATGACCCATCACTTGCGGTCGAGTTTGACCTTTGAAATATAAACATACTTTTGACGAGTATGTTTTTAGGTGTCCTTAAGTAGGCTCATGAAAGTATTTTGTCCTTAACAAGATCCTCATCACGAAGGTATTTCCTAAGAAAGCCCATGCTATCTGAACCTTATCAGCCGCACACCAAGTTCTTTCACCTCCTCTATAAGATATGCCTTGTCTTTGACTGAATCGGTCACTTCGTGGCAAAGGTCAGTCTATAACCTTGTCATACACAGTTCTCGAGCCAAGTCCCTTTCAACATACAAGAGCACTTGCTCGATTGGTTGATCTGATTTCGAGTCAATAGCTAGTTATATAAGTGTTTGCCATTGTAGTGAGCTTTAAGTTAAATGGAGATGACCGGTGGTGTTAAATATTTAGGGTAAGTTATATGCAAAGTTGGTTTCTTTATATAAGAGTAAGTAATCATTAAAGAATTCTAGAAGATATTCCATAGTTAGGAAGTAACTAAATAAGCATGTAATAGTTTCGGATGTAACTAAAAATTATCTACCATAAAAAGAACACAAAATGATAAAACTTCAAATAAGACACGTTATTTCTGATTGTTATTTAATTAAGAAACACTTTATTTCAAAACGACATACAAAACAAAAAATAACCAGCTACAGCATAAAACAAACTTCAATCGTCGAGCTTGAGTAGCATGAACATTCACTATTTTTTTATTATTATTGATTCTTCTCAAGAGTCCAGGAATAATAGCAACTGCTCTTGCACACATTGGCGGATCCCTCTAGTGACTAAACACACAATACGGACATAAGTAAAATCGTCGCCCGGGGTTTGCATCCATACACGATGTGGTCATAGTAGTTGGTGATTCGCAATTAACACATAAGTTTGCGTTAGCCATCTAGTTTTTTAGGAAGAAACACATGTATGTAAAAAAACCAATTTTGAGCTATATATTAACACCAAATTGTTACATAAAAAATATGAATTGGTAGTTAAAAATTAATGAAATACTAGAAGTTGGTAAATTGAAATTTATTTGTTGTCCTCTACCCAAGGGGGGTTGCTCTACCGCTGAGTGTACCACCGACGTTGCTCAACCAAGATTAATGTGGGTTCTAGTTGAGGCATGAAAAAATTAAAGCCCCAAAACATGTACTGATAAAAAGCCAACCCAATCACATCAATTAACACCATCTCATTTGGGCCGTTTCGTTTTGGGTCGTTACTTAATACCAAATTTTTTTTGAGGGTCCTTGAGCCAAGCCCAATCACATCATTTAGCAAACCAGACATAAACAAACCTTTGTTTCATTAGGAGAACCTCATATTACAAACATACACAACATTAAAAGATAGGCCCCACACATGTTATGGCCATCTTTACCCTGTGTCTTAAATGTACTACACTAGCACCATCGTATCTCCACAATTGATGTCTTTTTTGAATATCTTAAAAAAAAATTAAGTGTAATGTTAAGAGCACAGTTTTATGATTTAGGACAAAACACAGATACATTATGAATTATTAAAGCAGATCCAACTTTGATATCATTTATATAACCATCTTCAGAAGACAACACTTTGTAATGAATTGTACCTGAAGAATCTTTGAGTGTTACATTCATATCACCAAGCACAATTTGCTTACAAGAAGTGATTATTGCAACAACTTTCTTAAGTTTTTTGTTCTTGATGTAGCTCTTTATATCGCCAAAATAGCACCCCTGGATCTCCCTACCATCCATTGATAAACTCAAGGCACGTTAACCCATGGCCACCGTTTAAAATCGTCATCCACGTCGTCAAGGTGTTTCCTAATATAATCTTGTGTGGGATCATCTTTAAAATTACATAGTTTATGGATCCTACTAGCAGGACCAGGAATTACCCTAGTCGACTTTTCATAAACATAATCCATTTCTCGAGATTGACAAAAACTTGTGTTACTATTAATGGAAAGACGGGAAGGGGCTGAAAGTTGTAGATCATAGTCGTCGATATCAATCAAATGTTCCTATTATTTGTTTTCAGGTGAACTCATTTGTAGGTGATTTGAAAAAAACAAGGTTGTAAGTTTTATAAAAGATTTACTAGATTAGATAACTTATATATGGAAATGCATAATTACTAATAGGTGGTTGCAAGATGTAATTAATAAGTGTTTGGTGTAATTATTAAATATGTGTTATTTTCCTCCACTAACCGGTGATCTACTAACTCTACTGACGGGTGCTCTACTATGTAGTTAATAAGTGTTAATAAAATCACTTTAGGTGGATTAGGCAACAAAGTTTTAAAACACATAATTAAAACATAATAATTAGGTAACAATCCTATATAACTTAGTTCCACCTAAAACACGTTACATCAACCTAAAACAATAATACATACAACAGTCTATAATAATGAAAATTAAAGCTTGATGAGCTTCCTTCATTCTGCTCACCATCACCCTTAGTTGAGATTAGTTCATCCTTTGAGTCATCCCCATCCACCTTATCTTTACCATTACCCACAACCTCAAATCATCAAAACACCTTGCTTTCCAATCCCACCACTTTATGTTCATCCCAAAAAGTACCTTACCCTTATCATACCTTTTAATATAAAGAAGTAGACCTCATCATCAGACTCGAAAAACAACACATAAGTTATTTAAAATAGTAATCAATAGGATTGTAGAGGAACATGGAAAACTTATACATCAAGTGACCCCGTTGCAAGTTAGCCAGCTCAATATTTTCTCGTATGTCCCTATCATTTTCAACAATAGTCAAACCTTTTTCAAGAGTATATTTGGGTTTACAATAAAACAACTTCCATATTTCTTCTTTTGTTTTATATAACAAAAGGTCATTCATTTCTTTATACCACAACCTTTTTGACCTTGGTAACCTCAAATCTAGAATTTGCCCATCCTAATATTCTAACAGACACATGAAGAAACAACCTCCAAAATATACATCATACCGTATCTCATCACCCCTATGTGATGCCCTGTGTTAAAATCGAAATAATTTCAAATTAGATTATAACACTAAAGTATTTAAAATTAAAAAGATAAATATTTAGAAGAAAACAAATTAAAGAAACATACACCCACTCATCAAAAATTAGATCTTTTATTGTTGAATATGTGTCTATAGATATTTCGTATTGTCTAAAAGAAACATTAGGGTGTTTAATGTTGATAACGGACAATATGAAGATTGATACTTTACATCCAACTAACCTAAATACATGTAAAGAAAGTCCTAGGTAATAGAACATATTAAATTCAGGTAGAGACACATATTAAATACTGGTAAGAGCAAAGCCAGGTAGATAAAAAGTAAAGTGTATTAAAATGTGAATTGGTTGTAAAGATTTAATTTCTTAAATTTAAGTAAAGTAGTGATTGTACCAATGCTACACTAACAACGGTCTGAACTACCATAATTAAATATGTGTTAGATATAAGCATAATAATTATTGTTTCTTTTAAGGTTGCATAAAGATTTGGTAGTTAAATTTTTCTATGCTGTATTTAAGGTGGTATTAGATGGGGTAATTAAAGTTTTAGAAATATATATTTAAATTACAATATGTTATGCAAAGGATATTTAAAAAATATTAGGTACGAATAGATAGGCGACTTTTCAAACCA
Organism: Tanacetum coccineum; assembly: GCA_026074375.1. Classification (NCBI taxonomy): domain Eukaryota; kingdom Viridiplantae; phylum Streptophyta; class Magnoliopsida; order Asterales; family Asteraceae; genus Tanacetum; species Tanacetum coccineum. The sequence goes on along the minus strand of BQNB010006980.1, from coordinate 35,773 downwards.
GATTCAAATACATAACAACAAACAAACTCGAAGTTAAAACGAAATTACAACCACTAATACATAAAGTTAAAACGAAATTACAACCAAAACAACTAAAGTTAAAATGAAATTACAACCAAAACAACTAAAAAGAAAGTACATCTTCTATGATTCCCAACCTACCTGGTACAAGTATCATATAAAGAAGTTACACGAAATTAGAGTTTAATAATCCCAAACACTCACCTTCACCTTCTACATCTTCAAAGTCATCCAAAAGCGCCTTCCTTTTAAATTCTTTAAATGAATTTTTAGGCTTAAGAGGAGGAGATCTAAGGTAACATGACTCTATTCTTTTTCCTATGTAATCATCTCTTTCAACGTCATAGTATTGAGGAAACCTCCTCGTCAGAATCATAACAACACAAGTTTCTTTAGAATTATTTATATTGTTAGTCAACAAGATTTTATTTTAGGAATATAGGAACATGCAAAATCAGTTTATAAAAGACCACAGGTAAGTTATGCCATCTCATACATTACTGTTCAAATCTCTAATCATTTTTGACAATAGTCAAACCATTTTCAAGTGTACATCTAGGGTTACAATAAAACTACTTCCAAATATCATATTTTGTTTTATCTAACAACAAATTACACATTTAAAAATAAGTCAACATTTTAACCTTAGATAACTTTAATTTTAAAAGTTCTCCACCATACTTTAAAGGGTAGATCAGGAAGTAACCATTGTAGGCCACATCAAGAACTAGTTCATACCATAATATGAATTCCTGCAAAGAAATTAAAAATAAAGAAATACAAAAAACACAATTAACATAAAGAAACATGATTAAGTATTTAAAAAGATACATATTTAAAAGAAAACAAATTAAAGAAACACACACCCTCTCATCAAAAACCAGATCCTTTGTTGTTGAATATGTGTTTATAGATGACATTCTTTTTATAAACCAAAAATCCCAACTAAAAAAAACTTTATAGTTGTTAAGCTTGATAAAGAAATATGCAATTCAACTACATTCAACTATTAAATACACCATAAAGGAAGTACGGAGGTAGATCACATAATTAAATTCTATGTATGTCACATATTAAATACAGGTAGAGCATCGCATAGGTTAGAGCAGTCGTTGGTAGACAGTACTGCAATTAACACTAGGAAAGTGAATTTTACTTGAAAGTGTAATAAATAAGTGTATTAAATACACAAATGTAGTTAGAGAAAATGGAAAGTGTAATAAATAAGTGTTTGGTGTTAAATTTAAAAGGTGTATTAAATATGAATCAAATTGCTCTACCGACGGCTACTCTATCGACGGCTGCTCTACCAGTATTTAATAAGTTTAAGATGACAAACGAAAATAAATTATTGTTGTCTTTTAAGGTGCATAAAGATTTTGTTAGTTAAACTTTTTATATGCTTTCATTAAGGTAGCATTAGAGTGGTATTAAATTTTACATTATATATTTACATTACACCATTTTATGCAAATGCAACATAAAAAAATGAGTGGCTTAGCTAATAAATTTAGTGAATTGTTGGTTTGTGAAGACGTAGTGTATGGAGTTCTACTGAGAAAAATATAACCTACAAAGAGCTTGTTGGATACGTTAGGAAAAAGTTCAGTATCAACCACACGTTTGATATTTCTTTTTCTTATGAAATGGGTTCAAATGTTGTGCGATGATGATAACGATGTCGAATATTTTGGCCATGAAGTTTATAATTCAAAACCTACTACATCTAACAAGCTATTTGTTAAAAAGGTAAAACTTTCTTCTTCAAATAATTTAGATTTCGATCTTAACGATGAGTATTGTATTGATTTAAACGTGCAACATGATGAAGATAATAGATCTTTAAAAGTAGCAAAAAGTGAAACTTTTCATAATAAAAATGATGAAAACATCCATTTAAAATGGCAAGAAAATAGATTTACTAGTATGCCTAAACCACCCGATCCACCAATACACTCTATGAACACCATGAAGCATGAAACTCATAATGGGAAATGCTCTGGTATCATGAAAAAGGGTGATGATTTTGATAACAAAGAACATTGCATGTATGTAATTGGCAAAAAATCTCTTGATGAAGGTTTTGAATTTAAGGTTAGAAAATCTACCACATTAAAGTACGACGTTATTTGTAAGAATGATGAATGTAAATGGAAAATAATTTTGTCTAAGGTTCAAAATGGTGATTCTTGGGTATTAGGAACGGTTAACGACATTCACACATGTGCAATATGTAACATCCGGCAATTTTTGGATTTTTAAAATGACTATTTTACCCTTTGACTTTTCGGGTCCGACTTGACTTTTGACTTTTGGTCTTTTACTGTCACGTAAAAGCGATTTACCGCTTAACCGTAAAATTTTTTCGGAACATATTTTCTAAAATAATAAATCAGTATTTTATTATTACATCTCTCACTTGCAAATTCATTTTAATTTATATTGACTTGACAATGAGGAAAATAATGTTTTATTTCCTAGTTGAATTATCAAAAACGACTCGCCTAAATCACGTTTCATTATTCGGCACTCCTAAAGTAATTTTGATGTAAAAGACAATCCTGACAACTTTTCAGTTATGACTGATGACCTGAAAACAGTCAAAAATGCTGAAATCCCCCTCAGCAAGATTATTAAAACGAGAAAATAATTAAATTATATTTTAATTAACACTTTTTAATAAATAAAAATATTAATAAATATAGTCATCATTTTATTCGAAGAACGTTTGTTGATAACGCGCATATACCTGGGTTAGAAAATTTATTTTATTTTTACTTATCGACTTGACATAACCGGTCCAGGAGAATTGAATAACAAATTTTTTATAAATGAAATAAAAATATATATAAATACTATCAAATGAATACTCATTTTTGTTGAAAAAATTATTTGGAAAACAATGGCGCAAGTTTCGTGCATTGAATCATCCATTAAGTGGCCTAAACGAGCCCCGAACCAATATTATATAAAAGTTTCTCAAAATTTCACTGTTAGTCCCTGGAGTTATATTTTTAAAATCCACCAAACTATGAGGAACTTGCCACTTTTAATTTATAGTTATATAAATATATATATATATATATATAAATAGTATAAAATATATATATATAAATAAATAATGAATATATATATATATATATATATATATATATATATATATATATATATATATATCCACCCCCTTTTCATATATAAAACACCACACATGCATCATCACACTGCTCACCCTCTCCTTATTTTTTTGGCCGCCGCCATCACGCCGCCGCCGCCGTCAAAACTTTTTCGAGACCAAAATCAAAAACGTGGGATAGCCGTCCCCACCAGGATCTACCCGATCCCCACCACCACTCGCGGCCACGCGTCGTTTACCCCCTCCCTACCGGGTTGCCACAGCCGTCGCCACCACCCTCATCACCACTCCATCATCTCCACACCATCGAGACCATCACCACCTCACCCCGCTGCCATACTGTAACATTTCGTATTTTCAGGTCTTTTTACGACGCCATTTATTTCGCTAATTATTTTTTTTCCGTCTCGTACGCGTTTACTTTTAATTCTTATTAAATAGTTAAATCGCAAAAGCCAAAAAATTACATTTAACGTATAACAACAAGAGAAATATGAATTATTATTACACTAATTCCTGACATGAATAGTTTGGTTCATTTTAATAAAAAAAATTGGCGAATATATTTAGAATCATTATATAATAATTATACGAGTTTTAATTTATAAATATTATATTTTACAAGACAATGACCCCTCTTATACGATAACATTATACAAACGATAAAAGCATTATTTTATTTTTTTTTGAAAATAATAGTCTGAAGTAAATACTCATTTTTATAGGAAAAATGATTTGGAAAACAATGACGCAAGTTTCGTCTTTTGAATCATCCGTTAACTAGCCTAAACGACTCCCAAACCATTATTTAACAAAAATTACACTTATGGTCCCTGTGATTAGTTTACACCTCGAATCCAAATAATAGTGTTTAGACTCCGGTGAATATGGTCGTATGTATATTCGTCACGAAGCAAATTTAATAAACCGAGTGACCTTTTAAACAAAATATATTGTTACGGATAAAGGAAAAAATTTATTTACAGTACTAAAAACTAGTATAAATTTTGGAAGTAATAAAAAGAAAAAGATAACTCCTCCTCTTTTCTCTTCCCACTAAAAAATACCACAACCATCCCTGATTTCTTCTCATATCAAACACACACTTTAGAATTTTTAGATAGAGAAAAGAAAAGTTTTTCTACTCCTTCTCTCTGAACACCTACCACCGCCGCCTACCTTCGGCCGCCACCGCCTACCGTCAGCCGTCATCGCCTACCGTCGGCCGCCGCTGCCGCCCACCGCCGGCCGCCATCGTTTTCTTTCGTTGTTTGGAGTTTTCAAGATTTCGTCACCTCCTTTTCAAGATTTATTGATTTCTAGCTTATTCATCATCATTTGTAAGCTTATTCCTAAACCTTTTTTTGATTCCTTGATTTCTATAACATTTGGTTTAAATCATGTGTTTGTGTTGTTTTTCAAAAAGAAATGAATTAAGTGTGAAAGTTAATGAAGTCTTATATTTCTTTAAATACATATTGTGATTAAGGCGGGGATGAGTGATTTGTGTGTTGCAACAATGATGAGGATGATATTAGAATAGTTATAGGAGGATTATTGATGTTAGATTTAGAAATTGGATGAGGATTAGGATTAGATTAGGCACTATGGTGAAGTTTGAATTGGTTTTGAAAGTGGTTTGATGAAATTTGCAATATGTCCGAAAATGAAAAGTGAGATACGGGATGATAAAAAAATGTCTTAAGGTGTTAATGTCTAAGCATAAGGTAGTTATAAGAATACCCCCGGTCGAGTTTCGATAGTATAGAACGTTTTAAAATTAGACTTAAAAAGATCTAGTTTATGACCAAATGAAACTCGAAACATTTTTTCGGCAAAAAATAACCATCAGCTAAATCGTGCGATTCGGATCCCTTCGGCACCGATTCGACCAATAAAAAACACGAAAATGTCCGGAAATGAGACATTTTTACATATAATGTCGCGAACCGTTAGCTTAAAAGTAAAAAATGAAGAGATAATTTATACCAGAAATCTGAAAAATTGTAAGTTTTTGTGAAATACACTAAAAAGTGCTTGCCCTTGTTTGGATTTCTAAAACGGGTTTTCGGACACTTTCGGGGTTGTTTGAGCATTAAAAACATTGGCGAAACATATAGCGACACTTATGTATTAACTAGAAACATTAGAATTGTCATGAACATATTTTCGGAAAGGCGTTTGATGTTTCTAAAAATAGAAGATTGTAATAAACTAGAAGTCACATTAGACAAAAAAAAAAGGAAACTTGACTGTTTAATATACCTTCGAGCGTCTAGGCGTGAAATTGGACTTAACAACTATTTATAACTAGGCAACGTAACGTTCGGGTGTCGGAACTCTGAAAACGGAAAACTTTTGAATAAATATTAACTTTATGAAAATGCAACATTACGTAAGAATGGCGTACGTTAAATAAACCTAATGAGTTTCTTAAACACACGATTAGTGTTAAATAAAGTAAAGCACATACACATATGAAATTTCTATTTCTACTATAAATGATATATAATAACGTATACGTGATATTACTACTCATTCAAAAGCGCGTCTTATATTAGGTCCGGCAGGTTAGATGTCCTGTTCATTTAACTTTATTCTCCTCGTTGATTAACCGATTCACCGTTTGGCAATGAGGTAGAGTTCATAGTCTCGCATTTAATATTTTTAATGTTTTATAAACCGCGAGGTGAAATACAAGCTCGTTGACAAACTTGTATATTTTAACTACAGTACAATTACCTTTTAAATACTGTGTTAGTTCATAGCCCCACCTTTCTCTTTTTAATGTTATTCATAAACCTGTTTCCGGGGTAAGAATACGTGCCTTATTTTACTACATAAACTGTATTGATTTCCATACGTTAAGTGTGTTACATGAATTTATCTTTTTACTAAAGCTTGATTTGTTTACATACATGATTGTGAAATCGTGAATACCTATATTTGAAACCAAGAACTTATTAGACATGATTGTTTTTACATATGGACACATAGTTTACAAAGTGTGATTCTAATCCAATAACTGCCTGATTATATAATGCTAAGTTAACTTATTGCCCGTGAAGTCCTAATTTATCATGAACCGTTAATTAACTATTGTAGTAATCTCGAGTGTTGTTGAATAAGATATATCAATACTTGACAATCCCCACCTTTCCTTGGGTCACAATTGTTATCAAAGGTGCATTTAACATGTGAGAGGAGTCCGGGTGTTTGGCAGCATCCTATATTCCGATTGGCAAAATCTAGTTAAGGCTTCGGGGTACATGAGTTAGTGCAATAAATACAAAGTGTTAGGACCATGGATGAATGTGTTTCTCTTGTCTACCTTACCTATTTTGGACTAAGGAATATGTTCAGTATTTGCTAATCTTTGTTTTGGACTTCGAATTACGTACTTAGTCCCACCATTACCTAAGTCTTTGTGGCCAATTTTGTAAAAACTCTTTGATTTACCTACTTGGATTTCTGATTGGATTTTAAGAAATAACACTTTTAAATGTTGTAACAGCTGCTTTCTTCGTGAAATATGACTTAAAATTATTTCAATAACTGCTTTTTACTTAAACCATATGAACTCACCAGACATTAAGTTGACGTTTTTGCGTGTATTTCACATGGTATATTATTTTGCTAGCTGAGGCATTGGGAGCAATCGAGATTGCCGCGATATACCTTTTGAAGGCTTAATAACTTGTATACATTTCGACAAACTTTTTTAAAATAAACAAATGTTTATATGGCATTAAAAATGGATCCTTTGTAAACTCTGATTTTAATATAACGAATATGAAATTTATTTAAACGTCTCTTTTGAGGTCATTTTCTGTAACTTGTCCCTTGTGCCTTGAAGTCGCACCCCAATGTTACTATTCTGATGCCGTCTGATTTTGGGGGTGTGACAGATTGGTAATCAGTAGCTCAGGTCATGAGAACTAGGTCGGTTTTCAAAAACCTAGACTATGACCATGGTTTGTTTCAAAATAAGATTCTCTCCTTGTTTATCGATACCGCGCACGGGCTTGCTCTCAGGTAACTTATATGCTCTCTTTTGCACCCTAACTACTGATTACATTGTTAATGAAGGAAATATAATACTAGACTATGATTATCGGTTCTCTTATGTCTATCATATGACATATATATTTACCTTATATCGGTCTGTTATATAAATATTGATCACTCTGATTTTCGTGTACTTCTTGATTTCTCATTTACTCCCCTAGGCGTCAATACTGGTATTATATAAGGATACCTATACTTATGGGCTAATTTCTTCTTGATCTCTTACGATTAACTTCAACCATTTACGCGACTTTACTTTATTCCCTTTTGATGATATCGAAATTTGGCATAGTTTGTAAATTCCACTAGTTATTTTACCATTCGACTCCGAGTTGGAACACTCTTCTTATGCTTTTGAATCGCATATTTTGTTTAGTAATCCGTCGTTTTGAAGTCTTCCAGTTGATTGGAGTACGACAATTAACTTGTCACCTCATACGTGTCACCTTGGAGAACCTACCTTTAGAACACGACTCTTTACGTTTATTTTGATTGATTGAATAATTCTTTACGTTCATTCTCTTTGACTACTTCTGCGTTTGTTCGGATATTCTTTATACTTGTTACGACCTATCGCTTTACAAACAATCTCGATGTCAACCTATAAACCATTTTGTTGTCACCCTATGAGTTACTTTACGTTCACTTTATTGACTATTTCATTACGTTATAAAACTATTTGAAACCATTTCGCACACCACACTATTTTGACGAAAATGAGCATTTCATCGTTGGCCCTCAAATATACATAGCCTAATCACCTATGTATATTTGGTGCATAGACTGATTACCTATGCATTCAGGAAGAACCATGTCATGCTGAGAGTAGTCACCTTAAAACCTACACCTCTTCATCAACATAATTCCGGAAGAAATATCTGCATCTTTTCACTAAACCCGTACCTTCGTCAAGTGTCGCGACTTGAGCCTTGAGGACAAGGCTCTTCTAACCGGAGGAGACTGTAACATTCCGTATTTTTAGGTCATTTACGACGTCATATAATTCACTAATTATTTTTTTTTCTTTCTTCTCGTACGCGTTCGCTTTTAATTCTTAATATATAGTTAAATCGTGTAAGTTAAAAATAATCATTCAACGTAAAAGGACACCAAACAAATTAAAGTTTACGTCAAACAAGCATTGTATTATTTTTTGTGAAAGTAATAATCTACTTTTGTATTTTATTTTTATTGGTTACGTAAAACGTTTACATTTTACGATAAAATACGTTTAACAATTCCCGGAACCACCAAAACTTTTCTACGCTTCAACAAATACCCATTTTTATACTCAATACTCAAAGTTTTATAAAACGTTTCCCATGTTAACATTATTGGTCAAGTTGTACATAAAATGATTCAACTAAAAACTACACATTACAAGTATTACCTTTATACTTCAATCTACCAACTTATACTTCAAGTTTATACTAGATATTATGTAAAATATCAAAAATCACCAACTAGTACTCATCCCCCCTCAAATTTCGGTTGTAGTATAGTCCCAAGGGGACATTGAGCTCACAAACACCAACTTGGTCTTTGTACAACTTCAAGCCATTAAACCTAAGACCATGACAAAGCATTTTGACAAACACTTTCCTTAAGATCCTCCTATGGTCCCTTTGAACTTTGACCACTCCTAATGGAAGCCTTGAACTAGTCTTTGGTCTTTATTTTTCCATCTTTGACTAGTCCTTTATATATATATATATATATATATATATATCATGTATAGCAAGAGGTAAGAACACACATCACTTATCACTTAGCAAAAACCAACTCAATCCCTCTTTTTCTCTCTTACAAGCCACGGCTCAAAACTCACACCACAACCAACCCATACAAATTTTTCTACTACTTATACAAGCATTACTACATCATATCTAAGACATACTAAGAAGGTTTGAAGGCTTGGTTAAGCCTTTACAAGTGTTAAGCAAGGAAAATGGAAGATTAGGGTTTCATTTGGTTTTAGGGTTTCCAAGTGTGCAAGCTAGGGTTTATAATCTAAACAAGGGTTTAGGTTGTGTTGGTTATCATCATACATCATATTAAGGTCATCTAAAACTCTTTATGTCTTTACTTTCATGGTTTTATGGATATATAATGCTTATATAGTTAATCACCATTTAGGATATTTATAAACATGTAAAATGAATTTTACTTGTGATCATGGTTTCATATACTTTTTCATATGTTATGTGGATGTCAAGAACATGTTATGATGGAAACATAAACCTTATATATGTATGGCTCACTTACTAAAAAGTATGTATATAACTAGTTAATTAAAAGCTTACTAAATAAGTTTATAAGTGAAAGTGTTGTAAAGGACTTGATATTATGGGCAAACCTTGGACAAATATGGACTAGAGGACTCTATAATATATGAGACATATGATATAAAGGGTTGTGAAGGACTTGTGGTAATTTATTAAGTTAAAAACTAAATAAAACAAGTTATATAAACAAATATATAAAACAATTAAAAGGGGACTGTTTTTGTGCGATTTACAAACAGTGAATTTTATACTTTTATAAAATAATACATCTCGTGACGATTCCAAGCATGTATGGAACTCGAAAAACGGATTTATAACGAAGAAGATACGTAGTTTACGAGTTATACGTTAATTAAACTTTTATAAAACTAATTTTATAAAAATTACGGTTCACAACAGATACATTTTGGGAAATAATTATAAAACTTTTAATTACGAAGACGTGCTCGAAAGAATCACTAAAAACGGAGTTAAAACGAGTAAGATACGACGTTTCAAAGTTATCGAACATTATATATAAAAAACTGAAAAACCGTAAATGTTTCAGCAGCTACTGAAACAGTATTTCTAGGGCCTTCGGGTCCGATTGAGTCGAAGTGTAAAACTACAAAGCTGTTCGGAACGACATTTTACATAAACCTGTCAATTTTCATAATTTTCGGATGTATAGTTTGTAAACTAGACACTTTTCCTGACGTGAATAGTGTTGGTTCGTTTTTAATAAAAAAAAATTACGAAACCTTTTAGAATCACTTAAATAATATTTATACTTTTTTTTAAACTTTAAAAATATTATTTTACGAAGGCGATTGAACTGTTTAACGATTATATGAGTTCAAATACATGGTAATTATTTATCAAATGCAATTTAAACATTACCTCACAAACACAATTAGATGGTGATGTAGCTATATAGAATTATATATGTTATTAGTACTTAGTACTTATACGACCGATATCCACTTAGGTTGCTTTCGGATATTTCCGTGACGCCTTTTTTTTCGTTCACTCAACTTATTCTTCACTTCACTTCTGAGGTGAGTTCAAAGCCTCACCTTTTCTTTTTTAATGGTTTTCATAAACTGTTTTCGGGGTGAGAATACATGCTCGTTTTATTATTGATTTCTACTACATAAGCGTTATGTGACTATTTTTACCAAAGCTTGATTTGTTTACTACATGATTTGAGATCGTTGAATACCTATATTTGAAACCGTGAATTTTGAACAACATGATTGTTTTACCTTGGACACAAGTGTTTTCTAAAATTGTATGCTATCCAGATTACTGCCTGAATATTATTGCCTAAGTAGTCACTATATTGCCACTATCTAAGTCCCTACTATCATGAACCGTTAAATTACCTCGTAGGGGTAAGCGCTAGTGTTGTGGATAGATCTATCGGGACTAACAATCCCCACCTGGAATTTCTGGTCACAAGTTGATCATGGTGCATTTAACATTGAGAAAGAACGTATAGGCATGTTTTGGCAAGCACCCTATATTGTTTTAGGGCACAAACAATTAAAGGCTTCGGTTTCATGAGCTTAGTGCAATAATACCTAATTCTTTTAGACTTGTTGAATTTGTTTCTCTTGTCGCCATTACCTGTTTTGGACTTCGGAATACGTACTTAGTCCACCCTTACTTAAGTCTTGTGGTCCACTTCTAAATACTTTTTGATTTGCTGAATCACTACTTGGATTTCAGAAATAACACTTTGGAATATCGTAACGCTTCTTTTTCTACTGAAATATTACTTAAATTATTTCAACACTGCTTTTACTTAAACCTATGAATTCACCAACATTATTGTTGACGTTTTTGCATGTATTTTCTCAGGTTATTATTTGCTAGTGGAGCATTGGGAGCATTTGAGTCGCGCGGATATGTTTTTGAAGGCTTAATAACTTGTATACCATTCGACAAACGTTTTAAACAAAATGTTTTATGTTGCATTATAATTGGGACCCTTTGTAAACTCTGATTTTAATATAACGAATGTGAAATTTATTTAAACGTCTCTTTTGAGGTCGTTTTCTGTGACTTGTACTTTGTGCCTTGAAGTCGCACTCCAATGTTAATATTCCGCTGTCGTCCGATTTTGGGGGTGTGACAGATACCATATGTTAGTGCTGCTAGTACTTCCACAGGTGCAAATGCTGGTGAATCATCATTTGTCTATCTTGGAGGAAAAATACCTATTGATGCATCTACTCTCCCTAATGTTGATTTACCCATTGATCCAAATATGCCTGACTTAGAAGATGCTTCTGATACTCTTCCAAATGATGGAATATTCAATGGAGCTTATGATGATGATGAAGATGTGGGTGCAGTGGCTGATTTCAACAACATGGATAACACCATTGCTGTCAGTCCTATTCCCACACTCAGAATTCATAAGGATCATCCAAAAGGACAAATTCTAGGAGATCCTACATCAGCAGTTCAAACAAGAGGGAAGATTCAAAAGGCTTCTTCAGCACAACAAGCCTTGGTAAGTTACATTCACAAACAGAACAGAACAAATCACAAGGATCATCAGAACTGTTTGTTTGCATGTTTTCTCTCTCAAGAAGAACCCAAGACTATATCACAAGCCTTACAAGATGAAAGCTGGGTTGAAGCAATGCAAGAGGAATTGCTTCAGTTCAAACTACAGAAGGTTTGGGTACTTGTTGATTTGCCATATGGGAAAAAGGTAATTGGCACAAAGTGGGTCTTCAGGAATAAGAGGGATGAGAGAAGTATTGTTGTGAAAAACAAAGCACGGCTTGTAGCACAAGGGTTTAGACAGGAGGAAGGTATAGATTATGATGAGGTTTTTGCACCTGTTGCCAGAATTGAGGCAATTAGGTTATTTTTAGCCTTTGCATCATACATGGGATTTACTGTCTACCAAATGGATGTTAAAAGTGCATTTCTCTATGGCACTATTGAAGAGGAGGTGTATGTCCATCAACCTCCAGGCTTTGTTGATCCTGCTCATCCAAACAAAGTCTATAAGGTGATCAAAGCTCTTTATGGTCTACATCAAGCTCCTAGAGCTTGGTATGAGACACTTTCTTCTTTTCTGATGGAAAATGGTTTCAGAAGAGGTACCATAGACAAAACATTGTTTATCAAGAAGAAAAAGAGTGACATTATGTTAGTCCAAGTGTATGTGGATGACATTATTTTTGGTTCTACAAAGAAGTCTATGTGTACAGAGTTTGAAGACTGTATGCACAAAAGATTCCAAATGAGCTCCATGGGTGAACTCACTTTCTTTTTGGGACTTCAAGTGAAGCAACAACCTGATGGAATCTTTATTAGTCAGGATAAGTATGTAGCTGACATCTTAAAGAAGTTTGATTTTTTGTCCATCAGAACAGCTACTACTCCTATTGAGTCTAATAAACCACTGGTCAAGGATGAAGATGGTGTAGATGTAGATGTACATATCTACAGGTCTATGATTGGCTCTCTAATGTAATTGACTGTCTCAAGGCCAGACATCATGTTTGCTGTTTGTGTCTGTGCTAGACTTCAAGTCACTCCAAAAGCCTCACACTTAAATGCAGTAAAAAGGATTTTTAGGTACCTCAAACATCAACCCAAATTAGGTTTATGGTATCCTAGGGATTCACCTTTTAAACTTGAAGCTTACTCAAATAGTGATTATGGAGGAGCCAACCTTGATAGAAAATCAACAACAGGTGGATGTCAATTTCTTGGTAGAAAATTGATATCTTGGTAATGCAAGAAGCAGACTATTGTGGTAAATTCTATTACTGAGGCAGAATATGTTGCAGCTGCTAATTGTTGTGGGCAAGTACTATAGATACAGAATCAGATGATGGATTATGGTTTCAATTTCATGAACACCAAAATCCATATTGATAATGAGAGCACTATAAGTGTTATCAAGAATCATGTTGCTCATTCAAGGACCAAGCATACTGAAATTCGTTTCCATTTTATAAGAGATTGTTATGAGAAGAGACTGATAGAGGTTATCAAGATGCACATAGATTCTAATGGTACAGACCTTCTTACCAAAGGATTTGATGTCATAAGATTTAACTTTTTGATGGTTAACATTGGATTATTGAATCTATAGCTACAATTGAGGAGAGACAAGATGATTTGGTGTATACTTTGTATAGAATGTTATGTGAGCAGACAGATTTTGCCAATGGTGATGTCTTTCATTCTGATATTTGGGTTCTAGAGAGTCATTAGAGGGAGATATGGATGGTACTGAAGAGTTTTTGTTGTCCAACTTGTTTGATTTTTGGTTAACAAAAGTTAGTATCGACAGGCTTAAAGTTAGTACCGACAGGCAAAGTTTGTACCGCTATAAAGCCGTTTGAGACAATACCGGTAGGGGTCTAGAGTGTAATTTTTGGCGGTTTCTTCGTCTACAAGTTAATCAACTGGTATACAAAAGTTAATACTTGATATATACATATTAATAACTGTAATCTGAAAGATAATTCTGTAGGCTAAATATTAATACTGGTAGATGACCGTAGATGGCGTGAGGGAAAATTGACTTATCCTTATTTACATATTACCTTTAGATATTTTTACTGCAATTACTTTCTTAAGGTTTCTAATTGGATAATTACGACTTTATTCATAAAATATCCTTTATTCCAATAAAGATACTACTTTTTCAGTCTGTCAAATCAGAAACCTTGTTTATCATCTATCTAAGTTTAATTTCCTCTCTCTACCAGCACTTAGTTACTCAAACGCACCAAACCCATCACTCAAGTTTGATTACTCACAACTTTTGGTTCCTCATAACTAAGAGATGGTCCAATTTGAGGTACTCGGATTACGCATACATGGATGTTTATTCTAAAGAAACCTACTGAAAGAGTTGGTTTCACTGAGATAGTGATTTCTCAAAGGAACTATCCACTCAGGTATAGCCTTAACTCATAACCCACTATCTATTATTCCCTAGCAAAGAACGAATCTGGCAGACTGCAACTGTCAGAACACTTGCTAATGGGATTCAAGAGTTGGTAGCATCTATAGATAATAAGGAGTATACCATTACTGAGGCATCTATCAGAAGTCAACTTCAATTGGCAGATGCAACAGGTATAACTAATTTACCAAATACTGAAATTTATGAAGGACTTGCCACATTAGGGTATGTTTCAGAGGGAAAACTTACTTTTTGGAAAAAGAATTTTACACCCCAATGGAAGTTTCTAATCCACAATATTCTACACTGCATAAGCCCTAAATCTGGTGGATGGGATCAATTTGGTAGTAACATTGCTACTGCATTAATCTGTCTATCTATAAAGGGTTTAAAATTTTTTAAAAATACAATTTGATGTAATGGTTATCACAACTCGGAGAGTATACCTAAATTACTAATGTATCCAGATTTTACAAATAATTTTGGATATAACTACTAAAAATAATGGAAAGTATCTTGCCCCAACTTTAACTAAAAAGATTTTTGGAAATATGAAAAGGGGTTTTGCAGGGGAACATGTACCATTGCTGCCTGCAATGTTGGCAGGTGCAGCACCAGATCAAGGTGAGGGATCAGCAATCCCAACTGGCTCCCAACCCACACCTGATCCAGTACCATCCATCACAAACTCCACCACCAATTTCTAAACCACAACCTTCATCACCCCCTAGGTCTATTCCCAGACAGGGCACTGAGATTCCTTAGTCTTAGGGTCCTACTGTCACCCTTGTAGTAGATGATTAACTTCATTATCACTAGCAACGGAAACTTTGACATTGTTTACTATTATGTGTTTTGGTCTAGGACCCAAAATATATTTTTGAAAAGACACACTTTTCTTAGATCTAGGCGTAGCTGCTGGTGGCGGTCCCATAATTGCTTTGGGGGCCGCCTGCATACTAAGGAGGCCGCCCATATTTATGGGACCTCTATAAGAGGATGCCTTTTTCTGAGCTTTCATAGGTTTTATTTCCTTAGTTCCACTAGATGATGCTTCAAATGAATTAAACCCTAAACTTAGCTTATCACCGGAGGGTTTTTGATTACTTAACATTTCATTTAAGCAATGTGTGCTCTTTTCAAACTTGGTTAGTTTAAGAGCTTCCTCTTTAAGCTTTTCATTTTCAATTTTAAGCATATGACATTTTACACATTCGAGATCAACTCCCTTGTTTTTCTCAAGTGTAAACACTTTTTCTTTTAGAATATTAAGTTCTTTTTCTAAGCTATTTCTAGTGGCTTTTAATCTTTTATTTTTTGTAACACCCCCAAAAATGTGTCGCAGCGGAAATATGTTCGGGGGCGTTACTTCATAATACAACAGCACAAGATACAAGAGAATGACCTCTAAATGTGTCGTTTGAAAAATGATCTCGTTGATTTTCTTGAAATTGATATAACATTTGTCCCATAATTGCATCACAATGAAAAGCTTGAAAACAGTACAACGAGATTTGATCATTTGAATGTAAGTAGAAATCCATGAATGAAAGCCTGTCAATTTAGACTCCAATGCACATCAAGTAATCCAAGCATCTAATCCACCTGAGAAAAACATGCTTAATAATGTCAACATAAAGTTGGTGAGTTCATAGATTTTTATAAATGTAAATGTTGAATTCAAAAGAGTATGTCTACTGCTTCACCGCAGTATAATGAAAAATGTTTAATAACTAGTAATGTTCAACAAAGTAGTGTGAACCACAAGATTTCTAAAAGGTATGACTACTATAACAAATACTGTATCACATAAAATGTATTTACTGTTGCACTAAGCTCATGACACTGACGCTCAACAATGAATGTATGTAAAATACAAGTAAATGACTTTGCCCAATGTAGATGTTCAACCTGTAACATCTATAAATCCGACATGGCATGCGTTTGCTACCGATGATATTTGATCACCCGAACAGGGATTGTTAATTCCCAATAGATCTATTCATAACATTTGCGCTCATATAATGCAATTAACAATTACATCTATGCAATTAACAGTTCATGATGATGGGCATAGTGGGTTATAGTTACTTAGGCAACACGTAAACATGAGATGATAACCAGAAATACTTGTGTCCAATGAAGAAATAACCTTTGTATTCATAAATAGCTTTAAATACTTAAATCCATAAGTAGAAAGAGTGTGATATAAATCATGTAACGAGTTTGTAAATGAGTATAAGTATGAGTATGTAAACGAGTATGTAAACAAGTTGTAATGAGCATGTATTCTCCCCCCAGGCTGTCCCCTCCATAAGAACAACCAGCATTTACTTGTAGTTATCACGTTTTTAATCCGCTTTTAATGCTAAGCCGTAATTCATTTTTCAAAAAGTTATAGTCATGTATTTGTGACCAAAAATGAAGTCATAGTAATGTATCCCTTAGGAGCTATGTAAATGAGTGTGTGGAAAAACCAATTTGTAATTCAAACCATTGTTAATGCATTTGCATACTAGAGTGTTTTTTCTCACCCCAAAAATATATGTTAATAACCATGTAAACATGGGCTTATATATACGGCATTTACTTGTAGTTATCCGTTTAATCCGCTTAAGCTAATCCGTAATCATTTCAAAAGTAAAGTATGTATTTGTGACCAAAAATGAAGTCAAGTAATGTATCCCATAGCGAGCTATGTAAATGAGTGTGAAAACCAATTTGTAATCAACCATGTAAATGCATTTGCAAACAAGCGTGTTCTCACCCCAAAAATATATGTAAAACAAGTAAAACATGGGGCTATAAACTCACCTCGATGATGTAGAACGATTGGCAGAAATGCACATATTAAGCACAACACAAACGTTAACCGGAACGACTCGACCAAGAAGTTGCGGTTTATCTTAACGGCTAAGATCCACTAGCCTAGGATAATGTATTTGGGTTTTTTGATGAATGAGCACATCAACGCGACACGTTGATAAAAGATTTAGATTTAAAGTTGTAATAGCTTGGTGGTTGGTTAAATAAATAAATCAAAAAGTAAACGCAAGGTGTGTAATATATTCCATATATATTACATAATTAAAAATGACCGAGTATATAATTCATACCGTGAATTATATAACAAATACAAACAACCAAAAGAATAATATGAAGTGTATATAATACGCGACATGTAAAATATATGAAGATAAAGTAAAAGTATATAATACCTTGCAAGTATTATTTAAGAAACGTGAGAAAAATAATTAAAACAACATATTTCGACACGTGTTCGGAAATCACCAATTAAATTAATAAAAAGTTCCGGCATAAAAGTAAACACACATTTTAACGTTACGAATTATGTAAACGATGTTTTTAAAGTTTTTACAAAAGTTATGATTTTATCTTCTAGTCGGGAATTACAAAATAATATTTTATAATTTTGTATATTGTTTCCTTGACGGGTTTTAGTTAAAATAGTTTTCTCATTTGTATAAGTATAGTTCTCGTTTGTTTATCCGGTTATTGTATAATTACAAATTAACAAATCTTAAGACAATATAACTTTGTCTTTCATCGGTTTTTCTAAGATAATAGAAATTATAATGAAATTTATTAAGTATAGATATTTTTATAAATTTCAGCATGAAATATTCGTTTATACAACTTTTCCCATTTTTTTTACAAAACTCAACGTTTTCCACTTTAATCAAATCCATGTTGCAAAATACACGCGTTTCAATATATATCTAAACTTAGACATAATAAATAACAATAAATAGTAAACCAACCACTCCTAAAGGTTGTAAAACACAAAATTTAAATAATAATATAACACATTTATTTAACCATTAAACCACCATTTAGATCCAATTTTATTACTAAATATTGTAATATGATTTATTAGTCGCTTTATACCATCAAACGCGCCCTAAAGGTTGTTGCTAAAACCAAACGCCCCTTTTGGCAGTTTTTGCTAAACCAAACGCCCCCTTATGGCAAAACTGCTAAACCAAACGCACCCTATACATTTTCTGTTAAGCCAAGCGCACCCTTGTGGTGTTCTTATCAAACCAAACGCACCCTATGCTGTTTAAACCCCAAAACCAAACAGCCTATGGGCTGTAAAAACCAAACGCACCCCTCGGTGCTATACACAGATCTAAACGCACCCTTTTCAATGTTAATCCCAGATCCAAATGCCTCGTTAGGCTGTTACTAATAACCAAATGCACCCTATGTTGTTGTAAGTACAAAAACCAAACGCAACCCTACTTGGTGCTTCCATGAAACCCATGTACCCTGATGTGTTATTAAGAAAACCATACGCACCCCTGCTGGTGCAAAACTCAAACGCACCCTTGGTGCTGATTTCTTATACCAAACGCACCCTTGATGGGTTTTATCAATAAAACCACACGCACCCTTTTGGTGCTCTGCCAAACCCGACGCACCCCTGGTGGTTGATAAACGTGATTTAGTGGGTCGTTTTTGATAAGTCAGCTTAGGAATAACATATATCTTTTCGTTTTAAAGTCAAATAAGTTTAAAACATAATTTGTACATGAGGTATGAAATAATAAATATGATTTATTATTTAAAATATGTTCCGAAAATTTTACCGGTTACGCATAATTGTTTTTATGAGACAATAAAATATCAAAAGTCAAAAGTCAAGTCGGACTCAAAAAGTCAAACGGTAAAATAGTCATTTAATATTTCAAAAATTGCCGGTTGTTACATTTTTATTGATTATCTTTAAACTCATTTTGCACAGTTTATCTCATATTAATTATCTAATACTAAATCATAAATGACGAGTTTTCATCACTAAATTAAGAGGATTCGGAACATACCTCACTTGATGCTTGAGCTACGAGACACGTTTCGTTTTTGACCTTCTCATCATCTTCTTCACCGCTATCACTCCAAGAACCTCCGACAAAAGCTCTTTGGTTCTTGTCTTTTGGTGGTTTTGGACATTCTCCAATAAGATGATTCGGGTCGCCGCATCTAAAATCTAAACCATTTTCTATATCACTTTTTACCGTTTTTGTCATCATGGTTCTTTGTGAATGTTCTTTTTGACGTTCGAGGTTATATCACGAATCTAACCTCTTCTCTTAAAGAAGCTTCTTGATGTCTCTGAACGCGCATGGCGTCTCGACTGTTCGCGCTCGTCACTCTTCCGTGAGAGTGCGATACACTCTTCATCACAGATTCTTTTTGTTTGTAAGCCTTATAAGAGCACTCGAGATATTATGCCGCCGTATTTCAACTTCTTGCTCGCTTTTGACTGATCTTCAGTAATATTTCTTGCGTGATATCGAGTGTTTATCTCGTGATAAACAGATTGTGATTCCCGATAAGTTCATCAAGAGATAGACGGACGTTACGTGCTTTTGTGAACTCTTCCCGAGCCAATGATATTTGTAGCTCTCATGATTTTCATGTTTATGTAAAAGAGCCTAGATGTAAGGAGAATTCGCTAACATAATTCTTTGCTAGAATAGAGCGCTGCATCAAGCGCTTTTAGGACTAGTAATAATAGTTGTTATAATCCTAGCAATACACAACCATCTCATAGATTCATCTTCGGAGAATAGTACGAATTGTTCATAGTTGTTTGAACCAAATAGGTCGATTTTATTATCTTTGACTTGAGATTATTTGCCTTGATGGGTGTGATTAACAAAGTTTTCTAAATTTCTTGTTGCCATATTACACATGAATAATTGTCGTTCATATTCTTTTCTAGGCAATGGGTTATTATAAGTTAACCATTTTAGCTTCGTTATTTTTCGCAAAGTCCTCTTTTTAAGTTCATCACTTTGTTTTGTCAAAAGTGGATAACCTCCATATATTTGGTTTTCTGAATTTTGTACAAATAGGTTGAAAATCCCACCGTTGGTGAAATAACATGCCAAAGATCTAGATCTTTTGATTTAAATATGTCTTGAATCTATTTTTCTAGTAAATAAAAATATCACATTCAAACAAAAAGTTGGTGGTCTTGTGCATAGATTGCCCGCGTTCGAAGATATTGTTGTCGAAATCCATAAATTTCGATCAAAAGCTTTGAAATACAAGTATATTTTGTAAAAGAGTCTTGAGGGGACCTTGGCTTCTGATAACTAATTGTGGAACACTAGAAGGGGGGGGGGGGGGTTGAATAATTTACAGGTTCGTTTTTGTGTTTTAAAGTTTACTTTCAAAATACTTAGATTCGCGCGTTGTACGTTTACAATCAACAATATGAACCAATAATAATAACAATTAAGCTACCACATGTGAAATTGTACAATATCATGTCATTAAAGAAGTTTAAGAAAAGAAACAATCATAACCAAGACCCAAAAGATCTTTAGTGGTGTGTACGAAGCACCTTCTTTCGCCTCCTACTCCAGACTCCTCGAGTATCCTAGTCGGAGTATATTACGAGGTTCAAAGCTCCCTTTAGGCGGAGAGGGGGGAAAAAGCCATTTACATGTCGCATACGTTGTATTTCTGACACTAAGCTAAATGTCTGAGTCCTAATCTGAGCTAGAACCAATCTACCACTTCACAGATCACTACGCTAATCACAAGATCTACGTTATCGGGATATTACACACTATTCTGAATATAACAAATACACAAGGATAATTACAATGAGTAGATTGTAGGTACTTAGAAGAAGAGCAGGAGAGTTCAACTAAATAACAATTTCATTTCTTGACATACGAATGTTCTTCTCTTGTCACTTTAATGAGAAAGGATAGGATGAGAAGAAGAGATATTAGATCACTTGAACAATAGATTCAAGATTTAGAGAGATGTAAAGAAGATTTTTAGAGGAGAGAAAGTTATCTAAAAATTTCGTGCAGTAAGAGATGTTTTTTTCTTTGCAAGGATAATTGCAGCAGTATTTATAAGCAGGAAAAATCCAACGGTTTCACTGGGGGTATAAGGGCCCTCGGGCAACGGGTCCCAGGATATGCATGGGGGTTTGCTGGCCCAAGTAGACTTCGCCTCCTTGTTTTTGTCTTTTTATGGGAAATGTATGATATCTGGTATGGAACCTTCCATTTTTGGGGGGGGGGGGGGGAATTTGAATTTCAAATTTTAAGTTTTTAATAAAACTTTTCTTTTAATTAAAAAATATTTTGTATAATCATTTTTGTGAAATTCTTTTGTAAAAATGTGATGGATAAGAGAAAAATATTTTCTTGATCACTAATCATGCTTAATGATTTGTTTGTTCATACCTTAAGTGATTACTAATCTTAGAAATGGAATTTTACGATTAATAATTTGTAAACGTTTAATTTTATCGTAAACGTTTTTACATTTTGTTATTATCAAAACGCTGAGAGGTCAAAAAATATAAATAACGTTTTTAGACATTATTTGTATTAACACCTCCTTAGTTTAATTTTGCTCATCTAAACATGTCGAAAAATACATATGAATTATGTATCTCGAATTTTGTTCATGAGATCATTATGCATGTATGCAAAAACGTTTTTAGGATGTATTAACAATGCATAAAAGCATTTTTATGGTGTTCCTAACGTGAGTGATTTTGAGATAAAATTGGGGTTTTGTGCGAAAACAATTTTTAACAAACATACTTCAATCTTGCAAATCATATGTCTACGGGAAGCATATTAGTTATACATTGTGTTATTATAGTCCTAATTGTACACAAACACAAGAAAAATGAAAATCCCCAATTTTGAATTTTTGTTCAACATGAACCCTAGACACGAATTGAAAGAAAATAAATGAAATGGCTTACAATTGATGATGTTAATGATGTTAGGAATGATTGTATGTGTTGATGCTATCTTTAATTTGATTTAATTAGTTCGATTTTTAGTTTTGGTGTGTTTGTGGTTGTGTTCGTCGCTGCAGCAAGAAGGAAAGGGGAGTGTTTGTTTTTGTGTTTTAAGAAATTTCATGTGCAGGCATATGGTTTAACAGGTGGCGGTCCTATATCGTTATGGGGGCCGCCCGATTTAATCCGGGGGCCGCCCTCAGTTGAGGGTTTTGGACTAAAATCTTAACAAAAATTTACATAGAGGAGTGACGTTTTAATTTGCATTTCATGAATTAAAAATGTCTAACTAGCTTCGGATGAAGTAGTTAAATTGTCACAACGCGGAATGGAACACAAACTAGAATCGAGACTAGAAGAAAGAGAAGAAGATTTATGAAATGTGTTCCATCATTCCTAAACCAAGACGTAGATAGTTAAACGATTCATGTTTAAGGGGTTTAGTGAGAATGTCTGCGATATTGTCGACGGACGGCACTTTTTCGATAGAGAAATGTCATTTCTAGACATTATCATGAAGAAAGTGGTGACGAATTTCGATGTGTTTGGTTCGAGAGTGTTGCACCGGGTTTTTGCTAAGGTCAATCGCGCCTTTATTGTCACACATGATCGGAACATCGTTAAGTCGAACGTTGTAGTCAATAAGAGCATGTTTCATCGATCGTGCTTGTTGACATGCCTTTCCGACGCTTATGTATTCGGATTCGGTAGTGGATATAGTAAGAGCGGTTTGTTTCTTCGAGAACCAAGATGTGAAACAACATCCCACGAACGTACAAATACTGCTAGTGCTCTTTTGGTCCACATAATCTCCCGCATGATCAGAGTCGGCATATACTACGGTTTCTATGCCGGTCCCCTTAGGATACCATAATCCTAAGTGCGTAGAGCCTTTAATGTATCGAAAGATACGCTTAACCGCTTCAAGATGAGAGGTTTTAAGATCCTCTTGGAAGCGGGCACAAAGGCATACACTAAACATGATATCGGGCCTACTTGCTGTTTGTGATAACCGGTAATATTTCCAGGGTTAAGTATTATAATATATTATAGTTTTGTATTTTGAAGTCTTTTGATCTTGTCAGTTTTCCTGATGAAAGCTGAAAAGTTGACTTATGTTGGCTATTTTGCGTAAAAGCGGTTTCGGTTTAACAGGGAGTTTGATGAAGTATTAAGTTCGTAAATGAATCATTTTTGATTCTTTTTTCTGTTTTAGAGAGGTTTTGAGGTTTTCAGTGCTTTTCGGGAAGTCTTCCCGCGTTTAGCGAAAAATTGTCACGTAGCGCGTACCAACACGCCAGTTTATTTAAGCGTGTGGATTAATAAAATTGGGAATGTGTTAATGGGTTTATTTAATTTATAAATTCATAATAATGAAATAATATTGATTTAAATCATAAATCGTGAGTGGGAGAATTGAAAGATATCTGAAAACGGTGGTTTTCATGAATTTCGGTAAAAGACTGTGTTAGCCTTAATTTTATATAAGTCGAACAAGAATGTTATCGGTCTTATTAGTCGTAATTAGTCTTGTTAAGTAAGAGGCTAGTCGGGTTAAATGGGCTTGGATTGTAATCTAATATTGTCCGTGTTTCGGGCTCAAATCCCAAGATATGCCAAGCCCGGCCCAAGTAGAAAAGCCCATACGCCATATATTGGTTAAGGGTATAAATAGAACCCTCTCCACACATGGAGAGGGTGTTGGTTGGATTTCTTTCATTTGTAACTCACCATTTCTCTCTAATCTAATATTTCCTTCTTGTTTCTTTATCTACTTTCTCTCTCTACATTCTAGCTTATTATCTTGGGATAACATGTGGTATCACTCGCCAAGGGGTGTTTAGTGTTGGATTCGTGGGTCAATAAGCCAAATTTATGGCTTATTTTGTTTCAAAAACCCATGGCAAAAAGGGTTTTTGGCTTTTGGTTTGTTAATCTTACTCTTTCCTTGATAAAGCTTATAAGTTTCGGCTTATTTTCTTGTTTATTAAGCTCAAAAGAAATTTTTTTGTGGCTTATTTTGGATAATAAGCTCACGAATCAAAATTTTTTGGGGGCTTATTGGTTCCTTTTGTTTAATCCTTGCAACACTTGGTCTAAATCATCAACCGGTTCTCAACAAGAGACAAAGATCCACATTTTTTGCTTCACAACACAAGGACAAGTTGTTTGTTTGTGTTTGTGGTCCTTCACCCGAAAGTGACTGCAAGCGGAATATGTAACACAGGTCAAGCGAAACATGTACATTAGTTGTTAAGTGGAATATGCAGGTTGTTCGTCAAGCAAAATATTACAATTAACTAAAACGAAACTCTGCCAAAAATTTTGAATTTCTAGCGAAATATGTTTGTTACGAGTTCAAGCGGAATATGTTAAACCTCAAGCGAAACATGCAATATTGAGTCCAAGCGAAATATGTTGAATGTTAAGCGAAATATGCAAGTTTACTTGTCAAGCGAAATATGTTAAAAGACAAGCAAAATAAGCAGGATTAATTGCCAAGCGAAATATGTTTAGAAGTTTAAGCGAAACATGCAACTTTCATTTTTCAAGTGAAACATGCAAATTTTAACCAAGCGAAATATGCAATCCCTCAAGCGAAATATGTTAATTTTAATTTCACGGTTTTTCTTTTGATTTTGTAAAATCCCGACAAGTAAACTTTTTCCTTCTCGGTTTTAATCATAGAGTTGTAAAATCCCGTGGAGTTAATTGCATTCTCTCTCAGCACAATACAATCAACACTTCATAACACTTAAGATCCGATATCCATTCACAACTTCATCAAAATGTCAAATTCAAATATCAATTTGCAAACTCAATCATCGAATGCTCTTCATAATGCTATCATGGAAGCGGGTAGCAAAGATCGCCCACCAATGTTAGCATCGGGTAATTACGTTGAGTGGAAATCCAGAATCAAGAGATACATTGACACCAAACCTAACAGTGAACTCATCCACTATTGTCTATAAAATCCACCATACACGTATCAATGGACTGAGAAGACAGTTCGAGTTGCTGAAGGTAGTTTTGAAACAACTACAGAAAGGTATATGGAGAACTATAAGAATGTTTCACAAGACATACACGATCAACTGAATGCTAAAGCTGAAGCCATTTAGATCATTCTCACAGGGATAGATAACGATATCTACTCCACAGTTGATGCTTGTCTGAATGCATGTGAAATGTTGAAAGCCATTGAAAGGTTGAAACAAGGTAAATCAATCAATGTTCAAGATCTTGAAACCAATTTATATTGGGAGTTTGGAAAATTCACATCACGGGATGGTGAATCACTTGAATCGTATTACTTATGGTTCTACAAGATGATGAATGAGCTTGTCAAAAATCAGTGTCATGTTACAAATCATCAAGTGAATGTCCAGTTCTTACTTCAACAACAACCAGAATGGCAAAGGTTTATGACACTTGTTAAGCAGAGTCAAACTTGAGTGGTGAACCCGGTAGACCAAACTGACTACTGTAGTAAAATCGGGTCACTCATGTATTTGACATCTAGTAGACCAGACATAGTGCAAGCAGTATGTTATTGTGCAAGATATCAAGCAAGACCGACTGAAAAACACCTCAAAGAGGTTAAAAGGATCTTTTGATACTTAAGGGGTACCATTAACATGGGACTCTGGTATCCGAAGGGTTCTGGCTTTGAACTAACAGCTTTTTCAGATGTCGACCATGCCGGATGCATTGATACTCGCAAAAGCACTTCTGGAGGAATACAATTCCCAGGTGATAAGTTAGTTAGTTGGATGTTAAAGAAGCAGGATTGTACTGTAATGTCATCTGCAGAGGCTGAGTACATAGCGTTATCTGCAAGTTGTGCTCAAGTAATGTAGATGAGGACACAACTTAAAGATTATGGCTTCAACTACAACAAAATACCATTGTACTGCGACTCTCAGTCAGCCATAGCAATCTCGTGCAACCCCGTGCAGCACTCCCGTACCAAGCACATCCATACTCGATATCATTTCATCAAGGAACAGGTTGAAAACGGTATAATTGAATTGTACTTTGTCAGAACTGAATACCAATTAGCTGATATGTTTACTAAAGCCTTACCCGAAGATAGGTTTTAGTATCTTGTCAGACGAATTGGTATGAGATGTTTGACACCAGTAGAATGGGTCCCTGACAATGAATCTGCTTGATATTCACTCAAACTTCGACATGTACATATTTATGAAAAAAAGAAAAAATATAAAAATATAAAATTTCAAAAAATATACAAAAATATAAAATTTCAAAAAAAATACAAAAATATATAATTTCAAAAAAAGATACAAAAATATAAAATTTCAAAAAGAAAATACAAAATCAAAAAATCAGAAAATGTTTCACAAAAATATTCTTCTTGGACATGTTTCTTGGAATTCGATAAATAATTACGTACCTTGACTTGTTGATTAACATTGACACGGGCGTGTAAATGAAGTTCGAACAGGAGTTTAAGAAACAATGTTTTCAAAACATGTCATTTCTATTTTCTCAATGACTTGTAATTACTCTCAGATTGCAACTCGGACCCGAACGACAAAGGAGAGTGTTACGAATAAAGTGCGCTTATCTTTAGCGGTTAGAAGAGAAGTCTTTAACCTTTGGTTTTCCAAAAAGTAGACACAATTTTTCAAGATTTCTCACTTGATGATCTCATTAATATTTAAAATTGTGTGTTTAACACTCCATCCCTCATATTGTTTTACAAGACAATTATTCTACATTTGGTGTCATTTTTAAATGAGTCAATGTTTGAGGGGGAGTTTTTCAAAAAACAATGTTTTAATGATTGTTGGATACATCAAAACATGACAATTCTTATGTATTCAACACATTACAAAACGTCATAATAACATCTAAGCAACAATGATGACAATTCAATAGATTGTATGTTATAAGATGATTAAGTGGTTGAGCACAATTTTTCAAGAATTCTTCAATGACAAATTAATTACTCTTCAAAATTATTGCTTCACAATGCTAACCCTAACTTTTATATTCATTTTACAACTTGGTATCATTGTTTTTGATGTCAAACATATGTAAAATCGAGGGGGAGCAAGTTAATGTTCCATAGAATTCATGCTAAGTAAAAAAGTTTTCCCCATGGAATTTTCATGACAAATTTTAATCACAAAGTATTTCAAAAACTAAGTGAATTAGTATTTAAAATAAGGGGAGAAATGTATTTAAAATGTGATCTTGAAAATAATAAGTGATCTTATCGACTCAAAGTGCTTGATACTCTTCGAAACGGTTTTATGGTTCGATCTCATAACCAACACCATCTTAATTTTCATGACGATTCTGAAGTCATAAGGTGGTTAGGTTAGGTATTAGTCCTATGATCCAACCAGAACCGGAGGGATCTACCCAAGGACATCATAGTTAGAAATAGCAGTCCTTAGGTATGATTGGAGTGAATGAGTATAAGGGAATAATGCCGACTAAGATTGAGCTAACACTGGAACAATCACAACAAGGTGTTAGTAATGACGTCTTGGTAAGCATTGAAGGGGTGAAGAATGAAAAGAAATTGTATGGATAACGGTGATAAATATAGCATCCTCCCTACACTTTAGGCAGAAACCGGGTCAATACATAATCTATCGGTTTCACAAAGATGAATTCTGATATTGAAGACGACATCATGGACCCAGTGATGCAATGCACAACCCTCCCCAGCCATTCGGGTTTCTCTCAAAGAAAACTTGTTAATTTGTCACGGAAGATTCATACGACTTCTATTGACTTTCTCACTCCCGAGGTGTTGATATTGAATAGGTGCAGTTGCTCCAGCCTGATTACTAAAACCAAACGGCACTAATCGAGTCTAGTGCCAAGAGATCATTAAAATAAATTCATTAGGACACAATTCCATTACTAACACATGTTGAACATCAATTAAGTTCACAAGCTATTAACACAGCGTTCCTACGTATTATCCCTTGTGATTTTGCCCAGAACATCCAAAGTGATACTAACGTATTCACATGAAGATGGAAATCATCTTGGAGCCAGCATCATAACAAGCGGGGGGGAGGCGGGGGGGGGATTTGGTAGGTGACTTGTGCGATTCTATATGAATTAAACTTGTGTCAACTAGAAAAGGAATGATGGTGCGATTCAATGTAAATCAAACTTGTTCCAAGAAATGAATTGATGGCTTAATCAGAAAGATAGTAACTATCGGATTCACTCTTACCGTGTTGTTGCTTTGAGACATCCGGTAACGGAACTAGCAAGTACGGTGAATCTAATGCATCTACGTTAGAGGATCTAACACTTTGAGCTAGAAATCCTGTCAAGGAGATTCTTTAAATCTACCTGATCACAGGTATAATATTTATATTGTAAAACGGTCCTACGGAACCGGAGGTTAATCTAACCAAATCCGGACGAATGACAAAGCCATATGCGTCCACCCGCTTTATTGCTAACTGTTTTATTTTAGGATACATATAAAGATGGAGATGGTGATGTCTCATTCCAGCTGAAGCGGAATTCATTACACACATGCTCATGCTCAAACTCAAAGACATACTATACGCATAGATTCAAGATACAGAAAGCTCAAGAATCAAAGCAACGCGTCTGCACTAACTCTTATTACAAGATCTCCATTCAAGATATAAGTCTATCAGGGAGATTGTTAGCAAGCTTTCAAGATGATGCTAAAGTATGAGCCTGTTGTCAAGACCGCCAGATCGCAGGTGGAAAAGATGATCAAGAAGAAAGGATAAAGATTTAAAGATCTCGGACATAAATACAAAGTCAAAAGACGATGACAAAGGCTCAAGATCAAAGATCGCAAAGCACGAAGGAACAAGCCTACAACGTTGATAGAGACAAAGATCATAAGAGCTTAACGACAAAAGCAATCTCATTGATCTCACGAAGGAGTGTCACAATAAACTCACTTCGGGGGAGATTGTTAGCCTCAAATAATGAGTCGAACAAGGAAGTTCATTCATTTAGAATATTAAGTCTTGGTCATTTTAATATGTAACATTGTAATAGGCTAGAACGGGTAAACGGGCTCTTATATGTAAGCTAACCGGTCACGTGTATCGAGCGAAAGCCCAAGTAATCCCGAGCTCGGCCCGTAGGAATACTAAATGCATGTAAGACTTTTAGTCTAGGTATAAATACCACTCTCCATGAATGGAAAGTGGGTTGGTTCATTTGTAAGATTCCATTTTGCAAGTAAACTCATCCAATTCCTTTGTTTCTCTCTCTACTTTCTCTCACTACCTTATCTTATCCTTCTTATTATCATTCATCTACTTGTCTTGTTCATCATGTGATGTGAAAGTGTTTCTTGGATTCCAACATTAGATATGTTGCATATTTCGCTTGAAGTTAAATAATGCCTATTTCTCTCAAAATTGCATATTTGCTTGAAAGAACCATATTTCGCTTGAACATATTCACTTCCTCATACTGCACATTTCGCTTCATTTAAACAGACGACCTTTTTTCACTTTCTGCAAATAAAACACGTCTTTTTTCACCAAAAATCACCCAAAACACACCCTTTTTGACTTTGTAGTGAGAAGAATTGTTGCTGATTTCTCGCATGCACCCCCGAACGAATATTCACCAAGCCCTAATGACAAGAAGCAGTGGTCGTTGGTGTGGTTTGACTTCTACAAAATTTCGTTGTTCACGTCAATGACAAGTAGAAGATAGTTCAAGCTACATCAAAGTTTAAGAATCTGCTAAAAATAGGGATGTTGGTTTGGGGGGAAGCTGATTCAGAAACTTTGCCAAAAAGGAGTCTATGAAGAAAGCTTTTCAAGACATACTGCATGAAATAGGGGGAAGTTAATCCAACTCATGCATACTATAATGGTTCCGGAACAAGTAAAGACAATGAAGATCCAAGCTGGAGTACAAGGTTCAAGACCAAAAGAACTCAGAAGACATCTTTAGCTTTAGAAGCGCTTTGTAAGACTTTATTTAATTGTATTTGTACTTATACGGAACATTGTAAGTAATTTTGTATGTCCACATATTGGGGAAAGATTGTTAGCCCTAAAATATGTTGATTAATCCGGAATTACATTTATCATTTATAGTCGTGTTGGGTTAGTTTAGCTAGTCGAGACCGGGACTATAAATAACCCCTCCATACTTCCATGGAGGGGTGAAGTTTACATTTGTAAGGTGTAAGTGTGTATGTTTTCTCTCAAGCACACATACAACTTCCTATCTTTTTCCTTATTCTCTAATATAATGACTACACATCTTTTTCATTTTGTCGGACTTGTTGTTGTCGACGTTTACGGGCTTGAGAACGAGTGCGCATGCACAAAATATAAAAAGAAAATTTACACTATTTTTTTTGGTTTTTCAATGATTCATTCACAATTTATTTTAACGGACAATGAGGTAGGACACGTCAACCAAATAATCTACTTACTTCACGGTAGCTCTCAAAAAGATAAACACACAAGCGAGCGAAGGAGTAGGAAAGCGCGAAGCTATTAAAATCCTTTCTCTTTTCGGGTCGTAGTTCCTTGGAACAACCCTCCTTATACCCACCTTATAGTTTGTTAATCAAATCGAGGTGAGCCGTTCGTCGTAAGCGACACAAATGGCAAGTTTTTGAATCTTTTATTCGGGAACTTATTGATGGATAATACTTCAATGGAAAGTATTATATGTTGGTGTTCTTTTACCAACTTGGTGAATTATTTATTTATTTATTTCTATTTATGGAATTTTTTTTTGGTTTTTTATGATAATTATACTAATAAAAGAAAATGAAAAATATTTTTTGTATTTTTTGTATTTTTATAAAAATAGAAGAAATATTCACAAATTCAAACACAAATTGTCAAACGTTACTATAATCGTTTCACAGCCTCCCCGGCAACGGCGCCAAAATTTGGTTCGTTTAATAGTATATATATAATAATATAGGAAAATAATCAACCAATTACCTTTAGCCAATGAATGGTTAAGAATTCTCGAATTAAAATATATATGTTTCCGGAAGTTTGATTTCCCGGGTCGTTATGTCCCAACGAGGTGTGTAATTGAAAATTGAATGACGAATTGATAATCGATGCTTGAATATGACTAGATTAATTGGTTTTTCTAATTCTACAATTAAATTTGCAAAAACGATTAAGGAAAACCTAAAAACGAAAGCTAAAATGATTTAAAACTAAAACGGGTACGACAAACGAGGTTTAAAAACCTAAATTACACAATTTTCATCCTAAAATGATTTTTTAACTTTTAAATGGTCCTAACTGACTAAAAAGGAAGTTAAAAAAAAACTAGACTGAAAACGGAGTTAGTTAAGACAAAAAACGAGTCAAAATAAAAACGGAAACGAATCCCGTTCTTTAAAAAGTGAAACTTTGCAAAAATGACCCTACAAGAAAATAAATATTTTTCCTAGAAACTATATGACAAAAGAAAATTTTAAAAAAAGTTTATATTTTTCTGACTTTTATTTTATTTTTTATGATTTTTTAAAGTTTTTAAACAAAATAAATTATAAAAAATACTAAACGTATATAAAAAATTCTGAAAAATTCAGGGAAATTAAATTAAGCTACAAGGATTCTAGGAAAAATAAAAGGAAAGACCCAGCTTATTCCAATAAGCTGGAAATAAGCAAAACAGCTTATTGGCTGTTTAGGGGAAAACACCCTTAAATATTAAACCACTTGGGACTCTAATGAAAAAGTCCCAAGGGCGCAGCGGTAGAGGTGTTTGTGTATAAAGGGTTGAGGCTTGTTGAGGTCGGGGGTTCGAGCCCCAGCTCACCCTTGACTTCCAAGCTTCCCCTTTTGCCCTTTTTTTCACACAAGTCTAAAAGACTTGTAAATAAGCACTTTTAACAAAGACACCCTATTTTTTTATCCACGAATAAGCCCTCAAATAAGCACTTAAAACTGACAGATGGGCCTTTTAAGCTAAATGGCTTTTTAAGCCAAATGGCTTTTTCTTTTTAATAAGTAATTGATGGCGACTTTTTGGCCTAATAAGCATAAAAAAGAATAAATTACGCTACCACTACGTCTTAACTCTACCCCGAAATAGCAAAAGCGGGGCCTAATATAAGAGAATGAAAAGCAAAAATAATCAAAGATATGCTAACAAGCTGTGACACAAAATGGCATACAAAACGACAATTGGGCTACTTTGGGCGTTAAAAAATAGCCCATATGACAGAATCTTATGGCTTTTTAGCTAGAAAATCTTAAAAGAATGGGACTAAATCCTATCAAATAGAATCAAATGCATTTTGAAAGACAATAAGTTATAGAAAAAAAAAAAAAATAAGGGGGGGGGCTTTTATAGAAAGAGCTATGTAGACTAGATTCTCATAACAAGGCACAAATTGCTTTTCTTTTTTGGATTATTAACTACAAATTAAGTAATGAGATGGTAAATAAGCAATGACAGTCAATAAGCAACTACGATAAGCACATAAGCACAAAAAAAAATAATTAAAAAGCATCAAATAAGCCAAAAATGGGCTTATTTACTTCCCAGCAGGGGAGTTTCTTAAGCCAAACAGCCTAAATGACAATAAAAGGGCTTAAAAATAAGCACCTAGATGGCTTCTTGAGAATAAAAGGCTTATGTGAACCTTAAGCTTGACCTAAGGGCTTATTAACACAGTAAAGACAAAGAGGCTTGCAGAGCTTATATGCCAAGAAATGGGCTTGTGAAAAGGCTTGACACACTCAATGCATATTGAGTGTGTTTTGCTAAAAAGGCAAAAACCTTTTTGCAGGCTTCTTTTTCAGCAAGAAAAAGCTATAACAAATTTAGAATAAGCTGATACAGATGAAATGTGAAACAAAATGAGCTTATACACCAAAAATTTAGATCTTAAAAATGCTTTTAACTTGACTAATTTTTAGATTTAAAATTGAACCTTTTACACTAAAGTAAACTTTGACAGAATGGCTTGGACTTAAATGGTTAATGCACTTCTACATTTAAACATAAACAAACACTTTTTAACATTTGCTCAAATGGAGATATACAATGGATAATCCTATAAGTACCTAGGATCTGATATATGAACTCAAATTTTAAGGGCTTATTAGAAAAACCTTAAAACTAACCTTGAACCTTAAAACCTTGTTAAAACAGCTTAATACCACTTAGTTAAGATAGTTAAAAATGACTTAATGACCTCAACCCAAATAAATTTTCCATTTTTACCCATATTGGCCTTGTGCCAAACACCCCTTTAAGCATTCATTTTTCCTTTTAAAACTGATTTAGGAGGTTTTAAATATCTAAACTTGAAAACAGATGGCCAATGATCTAATTGAAGCAGCTTAAATAAGAGAAAATAAGTAGAAATTTCACACAATTAAGCACTAAGAATAAGCTCAAACTAAATAAGCAAAAGTGAGCTTATTTTGGACATATTTACTCTAAATCCTAACTAAATGATATTTAAACAAGCATAATAAGCATACATTATCATATTTAAACAGAAATAAGCCCTAGTAAGCTATACCACAATGAGATAAGCCAAAAAAATAAAAATGAGAAGAAAAATGCTCACATAAGGTCCAATGCTTATGGCAGTAGGATTAAGCTTACAAAAGCTTAAATTTTATCACCTATAGCCTCCCATGAGGCACTAACCCATGACCTTCCATGACTGTCATGCTCCAATTTTTTTTGCTTATTTGACTTTTTAAGTCAAACTTTGACTTAAAGACTTAAATGATGAATAAGCTATGAATTAGCTTACTTCACTTAAGTTCTCTCAGTTTATACAATAATTTGAACCTTTTTGACTCACTTTCCACAATGAACAATGAGAAATCCAACACGAAATTCAATAATGTCAAATACTTTAAATTTTCATTAACTCAAAGAGATTACAACTATGAAAGTTAAGATTACATAAAAATTTATAAGCTGAAATTAAAAGTACTAAAAAGTAAAAAAATGAAAGATAAAAAAAATCCTCTTTAATGGCTTCCAAGGGGTGGGTATTTATACCTGAACCCCAAAATCTTCAATTCTTTGTTGTGTGCTTCTTCTCTGAGACACAAAGCACATTTTGTGTTTGTTGTGTGAGTGTAATGCTCAAAACTCATCCTTGGCCATCAGATTCAAATCTTGTGCTTTCTCTTGGACAATTATAGTCATTGGGTTGCCTTAGAAATTGATGGGATTGCCAACTTGGCAAGGGGCTTAGGGCTGGGGTTTAGTGGAGAAGGGGATTAGTCTTTGTCCATGGTGTTTAGAGGTTGTTGCAAGGTAAAGAGAGCGAGGAATACTCGTGACTTGGGGTGGGTTAGTTTTGGCGGGAATTTTAGTTTGGAAAAGGGCAGGGTAAAGTTTGTGTGGTTGGCAATAATGGTCCCTCATCCTTATAACTTCATTTGCAAAACTCGTCCTTTAGGTGTTACAAGTTTGAGGGTTTGGCAAGAAAGCCCCTTGAGAGTTATATGTCCAATTGCAAAATCAGTCCTTGTGGTGTTACAACTTTAAGGGGTTGGCAGACTTACCCCCTTAAGTTGCATTTTCTTTAAATTGCATTTTCAACCCTCGTCATTTATCCTTGCAATACAATCTTTGAGGTTTGGCAATTTAGGTCCCTCAAGTTAGTATTTTTTGATTCAGCTTCTCGGAGTTGACTTGACTTTGTCGGGGTTGACTTTGACTTTGACTGTTTGACTTTTCTGTTGACTTTTTGGCTTGGTTGACTTTTTGGCTTTGTCTTTTCACACTTTTCTATTCCGTGCTCAGTTTTGTTGTTTTTGCCTTTGTTTTTCGTCCTTTTATGTGATATCCGAATCCTGCACAATACAAATGCAAAACATACAAATACAGTGTATTTTGGTACTTTTTTAGTCATTTAAGTCCGTTTTTAATGGAAAAAGATATGTGTAATTAAGCACATACCAAAAAGATATGACAGGGTTTCAATATAAGCTTAAGATTAAGATGATCAAGATTATACCAAACGCTTATTCATTATCATAACTTCACCGAGTAGTCATGAGAGATTTAGCCTCTCATGGCTAAGGAGTTCATAACAAAATCACACTTTACATTAACTTCCATAATTTCAACAACTAAGTAAGAAAACTTCTTCGTTCTTGATCGTTAGATCTTTTTCTTCAAGGGAAAAGGTATTTCTTGGTGTTTTGGTAAAAGAGGAAAGGTATGTGTATGTAGAATGAGATAGGTAGTGAGAAATGGTTGTGAGAGAAATGATTTGGTTGAGAAATTTCGTCTCAATTTATAGGCAAGATTTTGGTGCAAAGTGCGGCGCACTTACGAATAAGTGTGGCGGACTTGGTGTGTTAATGCGATAGCATCTAATGACTTTTATTGGAAGTGCGGTGCACTTACAAATAAGTGCGGCAGACTTCTTGAATTTTGGCTAGAAATCTTTCTTTTCTTGTAGTGTATAGATTCTTGAGCTTGGGTCTTTAGAGTCTTCAAGTGAACCAATAAGCAATTTAAGCTTAATTAAGTATTGAAAGTTCACGAGAAAT
>BQNB010006979.1:1916-95268 GCA_026074375.1 Tanacetum coccineum | reverse complement strand
TCCCGAACGTCACTTAATGTGTCGGGGTATATAAGTAACTTTTCCACCTAGGAAAAGTTAGTTGATTTCGTAATAAACATTTCACTTTTCTATTTTTCTCTCCCATCTCACTCTCTCTCTTCTTTCTCTCTCTAAGAAATCATCTCACTCTCTTTCTATATTTCTTGATCTAGATCCGTGTATGATATGAAGTGTATGTGTTAAAGTGATCCTACATGCTCCATGTTCAACCGTGATATTTAAGTTGGAAGTGTTGAAGGAGGAGAAGATTGGATCTACACTTTTGCAATTTAGGAAACGGTTTAGATTAGGGTGTTCATTCTTGGCAACCTCAAATAGTCGTGTCAATAGTCGAGCATAGGACAATCGATCACTTGTTTCTAGACCCTCCATTCGATTTTCCATAAAATAAGCAAAGTTGAAAGGAGTGTTGCTCTCAATGCAATAGAGCATATATCCAACAATGACCGAAAGGTTTCCTTTGCTACCAATTTTGACGAAGACATTGGTTGTCAAAACATTTTCCTACAACTTGAATCGATCTTTAAGACGAGAGGCATCCCAATGATGATGAAGAGTATTTTCACCACCGCCTTGACATTTGAGGATGGTGTTTTGGATGAGAGACGCATCAATGTAATCGACGTCATTTGGTGGTATCGATTGTATCTATCGAATTCATTGGTATGGGTTGCATCGGTGTAGAACAATCATCTTTGTGAGGATATGTTTAAAACTGTTCCAAGATTCTCCAAACTCCATGCATAGTTGTGTCCATACATATTGAAGTTTAAGATACAATTATCACGGTCAAACCTATAACTCGCATAGAACTCTTGAAGGTGGCAAGGATAAATGATTTTTGGAGGATCGGGAACAAAGGAAAATCAAAAGGAGCGAGTAAATTATTCGGTTAGTCCCGAAAGGTTGAGGTAATCAAGTTCACATTCACGACCCTCATGATAGTTTCATGACATAAATGGGTTGTAGTCATCTGTGTTTGTTTCGCGGAATGTTTTCAGGTATTGCCATGTTAGTTTTCGATCACCCATTATTTCTAGTATTAAAAATAACAAGTTAAGCAAAGTTAACACAAAAATCAATAGTTACAACAAACAAACAACAAATTCCAATGATGATGAAAAGTATTTTCACCACCGCCTTGACGTTTGAGGATGGTGTTTTGGATGAGAGATACATCAATGTAATCAACATCATTTGGATGGTATCGATTGTATTTATCAAATTCATTGGTATGGGTTCCATTGGTGTAGAACAATCATCCTTGTGAGGATATGTTTAAAACTGTTCCATGATTCTCCAAACTCCATGCATAGTTATGTCCATACATATTGAAGTTTAAGATACAATTGTCACGGTCAAACCTATAACCCGCATAGAACTCTTAAAGGTGGAGAAGATAAATGATTTTTGGAAGATCGTGAACAAAGGAAAAGCAAAGGAAGCGAGTAAATAGTCCGGTTAGTCCCAAAAGGTTGAGGTAATCAAGTTCACATTTACGACCCTCATGATAGTTTTGTGACACAAATGGGTTGTAGTCATTCGTGTTTGTTCCGCGAAATGTTTTCAGGTATTGCCTTGTTAGTTTTCGATCACCCTTATTCATAATATTAAAAATAACAAGTTAAGCAAAGTTAACACAAAAATCAATAGTAATAACAAACAAACAACAAATTCGTGCCCCCTTCCCATTTTGACCCGAAAAAATCAAAGGGTTTTGAATTTTTTTTGCCATAGTTTTGTTTGTATTTTGGACTTTTTCATGTTTTATATCAACCAATTTTTCAATTCAAAATGTTTGGAGATGCCTAAAACTAGTTTTGAATCAAATTAAAGAGGGACAAAATCAAAGATACATATAATTAGATAAAAGTATCAATAAGAGAATAATTAATATGGAATATGATGATCGATATTTAGATTATGGGTGATTGATCAGTTCACTGAGGTATTAGATCCTGATAAAGACCCTTTAGAAAGATGTTTTGATGAATACAATTAGGTATTCCATAAAGAAAAAGAACAACTGGCCGATGAATACGAAATAAAAATTAGAGAAAAGGGCAAGTTCTTGAAGAAATATAGACAAAATGTAAAAGAGCTCGATGTAAGAATAAAGATTGGTGGTATGATTACTGGTATGAGGATGAAGAAAAAACGGAATTAGGTAGAGAAGATTACAATCCACCAATGGTGCATGCAGAAACATTTGAAGTAACAACATATAAGTTCGACAATGGATGTAGCTTCATATGTGTTAGTGACGAGAATTATGAAACTCTATCCTTGGGAAGAAAAAATGGATCAAGGTTTAGGAAAATGATAATGGAGGAAATAGAAGAAGTCCTCGGGAATGACGGAGAGGACTCTGACGACGAAACGTAGAATGGGCATGAGTCTAACTTAAAGACTTGTTATTAAACAAAAGTGCTTGTCGGGAGACAACCTGTTCTTTATTTAATGAAATTTCCTTTTTGCATTAGTTGGTTTGCATGTTTCGTACTTTGTTTTGCAGGATCCAGAAGCTAGGAGGTAATTATCGAGACCGGCTCGACTCATAATCATGTGGTAACCTTGCTAAATCTGCAGCAGTTACGGCGTAACTAATTTAGTTACGTCGTAACCACTACATTTACGACGTAATCCATTACATGGTTACGCCGTAACACCTTAAAACTTAAAATTTTTACCACTTGATTACGACGTAACCACCGGCGTTACGCCGTAACCTCTTTCTAAAATCCTAAAAATTTAAGGTTTAAACATGTCTAAACCTTGTATATGTAAATGGACTGTGTGGGTATGTTCTCTGGAAGCCCTCACGAGACTAAACTCCTCCACTTGGGCCACCAAGTGGATTAAAAGGCTTGTTGCATATGCTAAATGCAACCGTGATTCCTACGAAAGTGAGTTAGGGAGATCGATTCGGACATGCATCATTTTCATTTTGTATTTCCTGTACACTTCATAATTCTTGTAGAACGATTTTATGCTTTGGTTTGTTTTTGGGATCACATGGGATAAAGAGCTTGCGAGAAGACGAAAATAATCTGTTAGGTTTACGAAAAAGACTCGATCACCCCGTGTATTGTCTAGAATAGTATAGCTCGTAATTTAATCGTTAGCGTATGAATTATGGTGTTGGGCCGGGTCTTTACCCACATGTTAGGCTACTCCATAGCCTACTTAGGGCCCTTAAACTCTTGTATTTAAACACCTTTTCCAGCCATGGGAAGGGTTGGTTGTTTAATTCATATTACACACACTTAAGGTGTTTTCTCTCACTAGTATATTCACTTTCTCTCTCTATAAGAAATTGGCCAACCCATCATCTCTTGATTGTGTTATGATATCCAATATACTACAATTGGTATCAGAGCACATGGGATGATTACATAGATTGTGTGTGCGTTTCTCTTGGAAGATCTGATCAAAAATTTGGTTCTTGAAGGTTTATGGTTTTCTCATTGGCTTTCTTTGATTCTCACGTTTGTGGTGTTAAAGTTAGTGTTTTTAGTGTAGTTTTAACCTTCTAGTACCAAGTTGTGCAAGAAAATCCAAGCTCAAACGTTCAAAAGGGTGATTTTTGGTGATTTGAAGCTTTTCTGGAAACTACGTTTTGTCTCCCTGGAAGACGTTTCTTAGTTGCGTTTTGTCTCTGCGTTTTGTCAGAGAATAGTACACTGCGGTTTGTCCTCTAGTGTCATACAACAGTTGCGTTTTGTCAGTTGCGTTTTGTGTATTGCGTTTTGGTTACTTCTTCAGGCTGCGTTTTGTCTCTGCGTTTTGTCTCAAGTTGAAGACCCTCATTGCGTTTTGACTAGGGGAAACTCTGCCCAAGTAATTTCTTGATTGCGTTTTGCTCAAGACACGTCATTGCGTTTTGTCTTCGCTGCTTGACTGCGTTTTGTCTAGGATTCCTCATTGAGATTTGTCTAAAATTCTTGACTGAGACTTGTCTAGACTTCCTGACTGAGACTTGTGTACTGCACTTCGTATACCTAATTAAACCAAACCAAATCACAAACAAACAACATATCACCTAATCTAACAATCAATCACCACTTTTAACATACAATCACTAATCATTGTACCGATCCAAAGTTTATCATAATACAATCAATCAAACAACCATGTCTAGTAATTCAGATGATATTCAAGCGGCCGGTTCCGATACTCGCCCTCCTATGCTCGATAGGACTGATTACGAATCATGGTCACAACGAATCCGTTTGTACTGTAGAGGAAAGGAAAATGGATTGCAAATTCTTCAGTCAATTGATCAAGGACCATTTGAGCTTGGAACCACAAGGAATACACTTGGAACTACCCCTGAGGGAGGTGTTCTTCTTGGACCAGAAAGGCCTCGTACATATGAGGATCTCAGTGACACGGAGAAGAAACGATACGATGCAGATGTCCGTGCCACCAATATTGTGCTTCAAGGATTACCCAAAGATATCTACAAGCTCATCAATCACAACATTGAAGCAAAAGCAATTTGGGACAACGTCAAAATGCTTCTTGCAGGTTCTGAGCTCACCAAAGAAGACAGAGAATCTCAGTTGTACGATGAATTTGAGAGGTTCAAGATGCTTCCAGGTGAAAACATCAATGAGTACTATGTTCGCTTTCACAAGCTGGTCAACGACATGAGGAATATCAGAATGACAATGCCTAACATTCAGCTGAACTCTAAGTTTGTGAACAATATGTCACCTGAATGGGATAGGTTTGTGACAGCCGTTAAACTCAACAAAGGTCTGAAAGAGACAAATCACGAACAGTTGTATGCATATTTAAAACAACATAAGAAGCATGCTGCACAAGATCGACTGATCATTGAAAGAATCACTCCTGCTACTAATGATCAACTTGCATTTGTTTCAACTGTCCAACCTTATGCCCAATCATCATATGTCCAGTCTCACCAATATCCTTCTTCATCAACAACCCCTCAATTACTACAATATCCACAATTCCCTGAAACATCACAAATTGATTCTGGATACACCCAAATTGATGAAATACTTGACAACCTAACCAAAAAAATGGCACTTCTTGCCCAATCCTTCAGAGCTACACTTCCTCAGATGAACAATCAACTTTGAACCTCTTCTAACACCCTAAATCAAGCAACCATTCAAGATGGTCGGGTTGTCGTTCAGAATGTTCAAGGTCGACAGAATCAGAATCAGAATTAGAGATATTTTGCTCAGGGAAATGGTGCAGCAGGCAATGGGGGCGCACAAAATAGAGCTGGGAATGCCAATGCAGGTCAAGGAAAACTGGTCAAGTGTTATAATTGTAATGGGATTGGACATATTGCACGGAACTGCACTCAGCCGAAGCGTCCATAGAATTCTGATTATTTCAAGGACAAGATGCTGCTGATGCAAGCTTAAGAGAATGGTGCAGTGCTGGTTGAAGAAGAACTACTCTTTCTGGCTGGTGAACAAGCTAACACCGTTGATGCAGATGTGGATAATCAACCAGTCCAAGACTTAGCTCTGAATGAGGACAACATCTTCCAGGCAGATGGATGTGACGCTTTCGATTCAGACGTTGATGATGAACCGACTGCTCAGTCTATATTCATGGCCAATTTGTCCTCAGCCGGGCCAGCAAATCTGCAAGCTGGTCCATCTAATGCATCAATCTTATCTGAGGTACATATTCTGGAAAATACTATTGATCATAGTGTTACTAATCAGGACGAACATGAGATTCATAATGAAGTACAACAGGCAAATGTTATTGACTCAACTAGTGTCGATATGGGTAACAGTAATGTTATTCCATATGAACAATATTTGTCGGTCGATAATATCTCTGTTGTACCAAGTTGTGCATCTTCTGTTCTAAATGATGCATGTGTGTTGTCTGATAATGATGCGTTCGTTCCTCATGACCCAATAGCCACTGAACTTAAGATCTATAAGGAACAAGTTGCCATTTATGAGCAACGTGCTAAGTTTGAACTGACTGAACGTGAACAGCGAATGGATGATCAAA
The DNA here is from genome assembly GCA_026074375.1 of Tanacetum coccineum. NCBI lineage: Eukaryota > Viridiplantae > Streptophyta > Magnoliopsida > Asterales > Asteraceae > Tanacetum > Tanacetum coccineum. Next base: position 89,232 of record BQNB010006979.1, on the reverse strand, counting down.
TGCGTATGCTTATTCAAAATCGTAATAAAACAGAAGAAAATCTTAAAAAGGAACTTCATTCTGTCAAGTTGCAACTTAATTCAACTATGGAAAACAACAAGATAATTGAAGAAACTGTAACGACTTTGAAACAAGAGTTTAAACAGAAAGAGACCAAATTCCTGACTGATTTTTCCAATCTGAAACACCTTAACGATAAACTTGAGAATAAGCTTCACTCACAAGATCAATCCATTCAAACTGTCCATATGATGTTAAATCCTACTCAGGTGTATGACCAAAAGACTAAAACTGTGCTAGGTGCCCAGAACCCTTTTTACCTTAGATAGGCCAAAAAGGCCCAAACCGGCGCTATATGATGGTGAAGAACTTCTTAAGACTCATCATCTGCCGGTAATTGTTCCATCGTCTGAGGAAGACCTAGAGTTAGCAGAGACCACAAGAAATAAATTGCATGCGAAAATGAATTACTCTGCCTGTGTAGAAAAGAGGGTTAACATTACACCCCCTAAATACTCAAAAGAAAATTTTATGGAAACATTTACCCCTCAAACTCAACTGACACCTGAGTAAGTATTTTGGTAAATAGATCTAGAAAAACGAAAGGCCGAAGAGCTAAAGGCCAATGCCCCACCCCTGCCTGTTCTACCACCTGCGACTGTGTATCCTCCCAATACACCGGTCCATCTGGTCCTTCGAACACTTCCAACTACAAGTCAAGTAAATATTGGTCTGTATGTAATTACTCAACCATTTTGGGACTTTGAGAAAAGTTGTAAAAAGCATATCACACCAACGAGCATAACTAAAGGGGAAAGGGGTTTTGAACAAACAAAACGGTGTTACTTAACCAAAGTAATTCCATTTTTCAATCTACTTAAATAACATTCTGACGGAGTTTAAAAATCTCTGGTCACTGAAGTTAGGGCAATAAAAACCGTTTTTGAAAATTTAGAAGTCGAGGTGGACCAGAATGAGATAGATTTAAAGAGTGGTGAGATTGAACGGAAAAACCTTCTCATCACAAATGAGAACTTAATTGCTGAATGCTTGTCCAAATATGTGTTTTATACTGCAACTGATTCTGTATTAAATGTGTCTAGATTTTCTGACATGCATGATGCTTTCACTATTGCTCAAAAACGTATTGCCGACCTTGAATCTAAAAATTTTAATCTGAGAAACAAGATTCAAAATGATGATCACGACTCAATGATAAAACATTTTTCCAAACTTGAAGTTGAACACTTCAACTTACAATTAAAATATCAAAATCTCAAAGAACGTTTTGGAAACAAAAAACCAGTGACATCTTCGGATGCTCCTTCATTTGATTCACTGTTTGTGATCGGGCAACTAAATGAACAGATTCAAAGTCGGGGCAATACGATTCGTGAATTAAAGGAGAAAATTTCTCGCTTAACGAAGAAAAATAGTGATGCAGATCCCATTTTTGACCTTAAGGCCTTAGTTTCTCAGAACAAAGATTTAACTGCAAAGCTCAATGCCCTTCACGATCTCAATGAACGCTTTAGGGCAGAAAATGCAAAAGTTAAGCAGCATTATAAGGAATTGTATGATTCAATTAAAATAACGCGTGCCAAAACTATTGACCAGAACAACTCTTTGTTATCTGAAATTGAAAACCTTAAGGCTCAACTTAAAGATAATTCCAAATGTGTCACTATACCTGATAGTAAACCTAAAGTGCTGGCTCCTGGTAGATATCCTATAGATGTTGAACCAATTCCCCCTCGACTCAAGAATAATCGGGAAGTGCATCTAGACTATATCAAACACCTTAAGGAAAGTGTAGAAACCCTTCGCGAAATAGTAGAGGACGCTAAGGTGGAAAGACCATTGGATACCTCTCTTGCATCTGCTTGCCGTTACACTAAACACTCTCAGGAGCTGTTAGAATATGTAATAGGCACGTGTCCTAAAGACTTTAGCCCTCGCGATAAACAGAATGCCTCTACCACTTTACTTAGGAAAAAGCGAGTTACTTTTGTCGAACCATGTGAAACCTCAACTCATAACACACCAGCACAAGTTGAGCACCAGAAAATAAATTCGACTAATGCACCTGGAATTCCCTCTACAGGAGTAAAAGGTGCCTCTGCAGCTAGCAGGTCAAAGCCTAGGAGCAATACAAAGAAAATGCTCTTAGAATTCCCTCTACAAGAGTAAACGGTGCCTCATCAGCTAGCAGGCCAAAGCCTAGGAGCAATACAAAGAAAGATAGGACCTTGCCAGCTAAAAGTGCCTTGAAGCAAGTAGAAGCCCATTCTAGGATGAATAAGTCAAATGAGAAACAAAAGAATCGTGTTGATTCTAGTATTAGCTATAAGCGTACTGTAATTAATTCGAATTCTAATACTTCTTGCAAAACTTGTAACAAATGCTTAATTTCTGTTAATCATGATCAATGTGTTGTGGCGTTCTGGAGGATGTTTTGTAAGCAATCCCCTACCACTAAAGTGTGGCGGGTTAAGCAAGTTTGGAAGGCCACAGGGAAATTGTTTACCACTATCGGCCATCAGTGGCGACCCACTGGCAGACTATTACCTTTAGAAGATCAGTGGCCTTTAACTAGACTCTACTCCACCCAACTCTAACACTATAATCTCTTTTTTCCAACACCTCAGCTGACCCGAATGTTGTCAGAACCTTATCGGGAGTCGTGATAAATGACATGTACCAGCCATGGAGGGCACTCACAACTATCATCAATCTTTGCCTCACGGGAAAGACCTCGGGATTTGAAAGACCAGGAGCTCTAGTATTGCAGATCTTGTGGGGTGTTGTCAACGAAGCAAACATAGACTATGCTGAGAGGATATAGGAAGAATTTACTCAGTGTATCCACTCATTCACAGAGGGCAAGATGAATCTGGCTCTTCATGCAGAGGGAAAGATGAAAGTTAATCCATTGGTGATTCTGGGTGTCCGTTTCACTAAGCTAATCATCAATCACTTCCAGAGCAAACACAAGTTCCACAAAAGACCAGATTCCCCACTCCACTTGCCTACTGAGGATCTGCTTTGGGATATCTGAAATTCTCATTCAAGAACACCAAGAGAGTAAGATTCGGGATGGCAATTCCGGATACACTTATCTCTGAGGAAATTCGAACTGCTGCCTATTACTCCGAATATGTGGCAAAGGTTACTAAGTATCAATGGTACCTCGCCGAAGAAGCAGTCAGTGACGATGACGCACCGGCTCCCAAACCAGCTAAGGGGGCAACAACCAAATCAACAAGGAAACCAAAACCGCAATCATCTAAAACTGCACACCAGTAGGAAAACCGGCAGCATCTAAGACTTCAAAATCTTCTGCATCTCAACCATCCAAACCAACGCTTGCACCTGCTAAACCTCAGCAGAAGAAAAGAAAGCTGGTTGAGGACACCACTAAAGCACCATCACAAGCCAAACACTTAAAAGCTGGTAAGGTGCTAAAGAAGAGAACGCTATCCAGCACTCCTCAGCTAGTAGATGAGTTTGTAGATGAAGGTGTTCCAAATAAGGAACCAATGCATGGTGATGAAGAGGCGGATACACAAAGGGAAATTGAGGAAAGCCTAAAGGAAGCTTAGAGTGCACATAGGGGTCCACTACCTCCTATAGTGTTCAGGGAACCTGACACTGGAAAGATTCAACCACTTCTAGAGGTAGAGGGAAAGGGGAAGGAGAAGGTCGGTGAGGAGCAAGCAGCTCAGGTTCTACTCAACCTTCAAACCCCTAATAAAAAGAACCCTGTTGAACAGTTCATCTTTCAGAGGTGCACTCCTGCCACAACAGAACCCTCTGGTCTCGTTGAATCTTCGTCACTATATGCGGAACTGGGTCTAACTGACAGTGAGACGGATTCTGATGAGGAAGTATCTCCTGATATGAATGCACAAGGTCAAGAGGTAGGCCAGGGTGGAACAAACCCTGGGGATGCTGGCATGTCTCAGACACCATCAAGTCATGTGGTCTACGCTGGACCAAACCTGAATCACATGGACTTAGGAATCGCTGAAGCCTCATCACAACCTAACATATAGCTAATGGATGATGAATTCACTTCCACAGGATTATCCAAAGTTCAAGAGAACCTTAAACTCCCAACTAAAGGTGATGTGAGACTTAAGGAACCTGCTAGCTCCGCTGGAACCCTGTCCTCTATGAAGAACCTCAACAAGGAATTCCTTGTAGAGAAGTCACAAGAAGACGAACTAGAAAAGACCAATACAGAAGTGGAGGTTCAATCTATGGTGACGGTTCCCATTCCATTACAGGACCCGTCTGTCCCCGTTAATGACCACTGGTCCCGTTATAGGATATCACCGACCTCAAATCCGATTCCACAACCGGTTTCCCGCTCTATGCCTACAATACAACAACAACGGTCACTGAAACAACAACAACAACAACTGTTCCACCACCACCACCTCAACTACAACAAGACATCTCAACCTCGATCTTAACTCAGACGATTGGTCAGCTAGAACAGAATATAGCAGATCTGGTAGATGCAAATCAAGCCCTGGGGGAAAGGCTAGACAAGCAAGGGAACAAGATCCACCAATTGGAGACTCAAGACTTGTCTAGATTGATCAGAGAGCAGATAGTGGAATTTATAGACTCGCAGGAGATTTGAACCGCAAAATCAAAGAATCGTTGAAAGAGGTGGTTAGCCGCATCAGTTCAGCTGCAATTAGAGGTCCCCTCTTCGTGCTCGCTTCAAGATCTCCTACGTCTGACATGAAAGGGAGATTCTGCATCAAAACGCATGTTAGAGAGAACTATGAAAGAGACAAGAGGAATCAACAAGAAAGGCTTTTGAAGCATTACAGAAATCTATCATTAGTGATGAAAGTGAGCAATTTGATGCAGACAAGGCTGAGGAGCGAACAAAGAAGAAAAGTAAGCAGGAATCACCAAAAACCCCGCCTGGGTAGCCTCCTCTACCACCTCCTCCTCCACCACCATCTGGTGCATCAGGGGCTTTCGGTCCAAAAGGAACCTCTGATTTCGCTCAAGATCCTCCTCCATCACCACCGTCTTCAACAACCAATCGAGGTGATCAGTCTTACAGCTCCGCTACTTCAGGCTCATCTAAGATAGCTGCCTCAACAACATATATAGCCTGGACAACGACCACATCCAGACTTGAGCCCGCTGCTTCATCTATCCCTAAAGACGTACTTATGCATGAACAGTCAGACTTTGAAGCTCAGGATATGGGGTCTGACGATGAAGATAGCGGCAGCAGGCACATTCCTAAAGTGAGTCTAAATCAGGAATGGTTTAAACCTCTTTCCGAAGAAGAAAGACCTGCAACCCCTGAACCTGCGTGGTCCATTCCTTCATCAAGTCTACAACCTGTTCCTAATAACAACTGGGCATCTGCTATAGCCTCCAGCTTCGTATCTCCACCGAGAACTCTCTGCTTTCACATACCGGTGATATTGGAGTGTTTATGGATTGGTTCTGCAAGAAGCAAGGAATCACAGAGCTCACACCGGAACATTTGGAAGGTCCTGCATATGAAGTGGTCAAAGCCTTCCATCCTGACGTGATTCATCTATAATTTCAGATGGAGGAATGTCACAAGCTTCTGACTAATCAAGTGGACGAAGGATTACTCAGGTATAATGTCAGCAGACCACTCCTATTGGGTGGTCCTCCAGGTCAGGTCACGATTCAGACTGAATTCTTCTTCAACAAAGACTTGGAGTATCTACGATTTGGCCACAAGGGTGACAGACTTGTTTGCCGTTTTTTTGTCATCACAAAGATAAAGCTGCCATCTATCCTATGTTGGGGCAAGAACAGGATGGGTACCCTGATCAGATGTGGCTGAAATGAAGAGTATATGTAGGACTCTCACGAATCATTGGTAATCTCTTACTGGTGGTTCAAGAGACAGTAATTCTACATCGAGCGACACTCAGCTGACACCAACCGAAGAGCTATTGTCAGGACTCACATGAGAATCCTAAGTGTCGTCAGAATTGAGGTCTTTTCACTTTATGGGTATGATTACATGAAAAAGATAGTCCTTCGAAGAGCAGATAATCAGGAATATACTATTGCTGAAAGCGACTTCAAAGATCTGTACCCGAGTGACTTTGAAGACTTATACTTGCTAAATCTTCAAGGTCACCTGAACCACCTACCGCCCAAAGACAAGAAGATTCTCTCTACTGCCGTCAACTTATGGATAAGGAATTTGGTTATCAAAAAACGGGTAGAAGACTTCCAGCTGTCGGCATAGAGAGTTACCAGACTCAGCTGAACCTCGCCAAACCCCACTAGGAAGCTACAGGTCTTGAGTTCATGCACAATTACAAGATTCTTGACTCCCCACGGGCCGTGGTGTTCAAAGACAAGTATGGAATGCAGATGATCATGCGCTTTAACGAAATTCACAAGTTTAGTGATGGGACTCTACATCAAATTGATGAAGCCTTAGACTATCGGGTCAAGGAATTCAAGGTTAACAAGGTCAATACGGGGTTGAATACCAGGTTCTAGACCACGAATGATGTGATCGAAAGAAAGTAGTTCATGTTTGCTATTTAGAAGAGGCTAAAGCTCAGGCGAATCTTCCGAAACTTGGAAAGCTTTGTTGGTGGACGAATACAAGAAGGAGACTACAAACTTCTTCAGAGAACCGAGTGATCACATCTTCTTTGTATATTTTAGTACTTCTTGTGTGGTGTAATAGTACTGTATATTGTTCATATTGTACATTCTTAGTAGTGGTTTGTAAGGTGACTCTAACAGACCCTCAATTATTGAGGGGGAGTTGTTCCTTTATCAATAAACATTTAATCGGACCACATTTTCTCCCAATTTTTCTAACTTACTTAAATCAATTGAGATCCTAAATCTTAACGGGTTTGAAATTTTTGATCGGAGGAGAAAATGTGATTTAAATATAAAAATCTAATAAAAAATGTGATCTTTTGAACTCAAGTGTAAGGCCTCCCCCACATTATGCTAAAACCTTTTCGGAATATCGAAGCCCATATTAAAGAGGAGGACGAAAGGTATAATGATGTCAATTTGGAATACCTAAGACCGACCCTAGAAATTAAATTTATCAGAGTTATAAGGATGGTAAGGTTAGGTACTCATTCCCATGATCCTGCCAGAGCCGGAGGGATCTACTCAGGGACAATCCATTAGTTAGTGTAGAAGTCCTTAGGTAAGATTATAAAAGGAGTAATGTGAGAATAAGGGAAAAGTGCGGACTGAGATGGAGCTAGTTCTGGAACATACCCAATAAGGTACTAGTAATAAAGTCTCGGTAAGCATTGAAGGGGTTAAAGAATGAAAAAGAAATGTTAAGATAAAGGGTGAAAAGAAACAGCCCCCTTAAACATTAGGGCAAAAACCGGGTCACTAATATGCTGTCAAGAATCACATGGTTATTGCTGACAAAATATTGAAGACAAGTATGCAATGACCCAGTGATACCTACACAACCCTCCCTAGCCACCGTTCAAGATCCCTCAAAGGATTTGTTTCATTCCTCATGGAGATCAATGCATTTCTATCTTCTCTCTCGCTCCGAGTTAGACGATATTGAAAAGGTGGCAGTCCGCTCTAGCCTCCGACTACTAAAACCAAAAATGCACAATTGAGTCTAGAGCCATGAGATCATCCACAAATCTCGTTAGGACACTAATACAAACTAAGCTTGTTCTTCACACATTGTGACAACAAGTAAAGATCTAAAGAGTCCTACGCATTATCCTCGTGGTATTGCCAGAACATCTGAGTGATACGAAAGTAATCGCAATGAAGATGGAAATCCTTCTAGAGCCAACATCAAACAAGCTCTTGGTAGGTGACATGTGAGATCCACTATGGATTAAACTTGTGACAAATGGAAAGCAACGATGTTTCAATTCTTTATGAATCAAACTTGTTCCAGTCAGTGAATTGACAGATAGTTTTTGAAAAACCTTTCGATGTGCTCAACAACTGATTTTCTAGCACATTGACTGTGTATATCTTTCAAAACAAATGTGTTTCTGATGAAATTTGATTTTGTGCGATAAAACAATCTCGATGTGTCACAAAAATACTTTCTCAAGTGACATGTCGATTGATTTTCAAATCAATTTCTATCTTTAATCGGTAAGATAGTAACTAAACGATTTACTCTTATCGTGTTGTCTGCTTTGAGACGTTCCGATACAAAGAACAGGCAAGTATGGGAATTCTGATGGTTGCACATTAGATGATCCGATACTTATACTGGAAATCCTGTCAATGAGATTCTTCTTAAGATGAATCTACCTGATCACAGGTCGGTCCTCACGGATCCGGAGGTTACTCCAACCAGACTCGAGCTAATGACAAACCAAATGTTCGCCCACAAGCTTTATTGGTTAACTATTTTATTTCAGGGTCAAGTAAAGATGGAGATGGAGATACCTCGTTCCAGTAGAGTCAATTCACAACCCCATTGTGAGTCCTAAACTAAACAGATCTTTACAGCCTGCTAAGGGTGATAGCTAACTTGTATAAATACAGATTGACATAGAGAAACATGACTCAAGATGAATACAATAGTATATGCGAATCTACACAATAGTATTAAGCAAGAACAATACTAAACTTGCTTTCTATAAATCTGCTATAAAAAAGTGATTACAGGATTACTAACTATGAATATGATTGTATGAGATGAGAACTGTGTGTTTTTCTCTGTGAAGCACTCTAATGCCGTACGGTTTCCTTTTATAGACTAAGGAATAAATCCTAACAGGCTTACAAAAACACGAAAAGATAATACATATCTTTTTTTTTTTTTCCCCATACAATATCACTCATACATATCTCTTAAAACGGTACTAAACTATTTTGTACTAACGGTACTAACTATTCTGAACAGTACTTAACATTTTGTACTTTCAGTACTAACTATAACTAGCGGTACTAAGTATAGAACTAACGGTACTAAGTTAGGAATATATAATTCCCAACAATCCTCCCCTAAATATGATTGTTTAACTTGTTTAACTTCATGTTTCTTTTGATTTATTATCTTCTTGAAGTTCTTGGAGATGTAATCCCAAACACTTTGTCAAATCTTGATCTTGATCTTTATAATCTTTGACATCTTTTGCTATCCTTCTGCAACACGTCTTCAACAACAACATCTTTTCAGCAACAATCCAACTAAGTTGGCTTTGTAGTTTTTGGCAAACTACCAGCCATAAACGATTTGATTTTCCTTTACCAGTAGCCGTTTGCTCTTGATATAGTCAACTCTTTATTTCAAAATATAGGTGAAGTTATACCATACAGTTTTTTGGTAAACTGTCACCATCAACGGAATTGATATTGTCCTTTACAAATACCGTTTGGCTTTGGACTAGCCAATGCTTCATTGCCATAACATGGTGCATTGATAAACCATATAATTTTTAGCAAACTATCAGCTATCAACAGATTTGAGTAGTCTTTACCAAGAACTGTTTGATCTTGGACTAGCCAACTCTTAACCATGAAGCAAGGTGAGTTGAGAACCCTACAATTTTTGGTGAATTGTCAACCATAAATGGATTTGAGAAGTCTTTACCATAAGCCGTTTGCTTATGGACTAGCCAGTTCTTTATGCCATATTAAGCATGTGAACTGATGACTATTTTGTTTGTTGGTGTAATCCAACACTCAACACCCTCTCAATTCTATTTCTTCTTTACTCTTCATTCAGCTGTTGTTTAATGAATCTTATCAAATCCAATGCAACAATACTTTCTATTTTAACTTCTAATCCAAAATCAAGCATCCTTTGCATCAAATCCTTTGAGAGAGGATACCTTCTTTCAACCAACATATGAATGATTGTCCCATCTTCAAGCTCTAATATGTAAATCCCACAAGCTTCATATAATCCTCATAGTGACAATCTCCTAATTTTGTTGATTATTCCAAAGAAAGTTCACCCCCCAAAAAAAAACTTTTTATTTTTTTTGAATCATTTTCTTCTTTTGAGGATTCCATCATTATCTTCAAATCTCCCCAAAGAATCAACTCAATTCCTTCCATTGTGACTTCAAGTACTGCTTCGTCACTAATTCATAACAATGAAAATAAAATCTTGCTTGTCAAAGATATAAAGTACCTCCAATAGATAGTTGAATGCCCTAAAGTTCCCATTGGCTCTGTAAATAACAAGATAGTCTCCATCTGGTGATGATACCTTGTTCAACCTTGTAATAACAGATTTTCTCTCCATTATTTCACTATCTATGGTACCTTCAAATGTAACAATCTTTAGACACTTTATGTGCTCATCATCACTATCAACATCTGATTGTGGTCTTTTCCTTTTCCTAGCAAGCATCTTCATATGACCACCCTTCTCTTCTTTGTACCCTGCTCTGTCACATCTACCTTAGCAGGTACTTTTTTTTGTTTTTTTTTTACTGTGTCATTCTTCTTTGGATTTTTCTTTAGCAACCTTCTTAATCTCTTCTTTTTAAGATCTTTGCTCCTATCATTCATTCCTTGATCTTTCTTTCATCCTCAGTGGAACCAACACAGTGAAACTTTCATCAAACCTTTTCACTTTCTCATATAAAGCTTGTATTTCTTCAAAAGTTTTATTCTTCAGGTCTGAGTGTTTCTTGTTTTCAACATGTTTCAAGTAAGTCATCGTCTGACTCCTAAGTTGGGTTCTTGTAGGAGGTCTATTCCTTATTGCAATAGCTCTTTGTTCTACAAGAAACCTTCTTTGAGCTGCAATTGTATCATGAAGGAATTTTTCTCTCTCTTCCATGGTAAACTGCTCTCTCTCTTGTTCTTAAAGCCTTAATGCTAGAAGTCTATCAGCTTCCATTCTTGCTTTGATGTCATCAAAGTCTTGTATAAGAGCAGCATTTGTAGCTTCTTCTTCAGCTAATCTTTTCCTTTCTTCTTCTGTTTACCAATCCTCTTATATCTTTCTTGCAATCTCCTCATAAATGAGTCAGCATCTTAAACTTCTTTCATTTTCATTGATGTCTTTTGATTTCATATCAAATCATCCTCTTTAATCTTTTTCTTGCCCTTGTCTTTGGGATCAATCTTTGGAAGAGATTTTAAAGTTAAGAGAGATTTTGTTGAAGTAAGCCTTGGTCTTTCAATATTCTCTACATCCTTCAGTTCAACTCCTTTCTCCTTTTCTCTTGAAACTGCTTTGGCTTGGCTCATGTTGAGAAGAACTTGATCAATAGTTTCATCATCTCCAAAAGTTGTAAGAGTAGGTGTTGGAGTTGTTGGAGTAGCACTTCTTCCTTCAGTACCTTCATCTGGTCTATCGATACTATCTTTTTCCTTGTCGGTACTATCTTTTTCCTTGTCGGTACTAACTTTTTCTTTGTCGGTACTAACTTTTTCCTTGTCAGTACCTAGTGCATCATCAGTACTAACTTCCTTTACTTCCCTTTCTTTCTCTTCATGCACCATAAATCTTGTCCTCCCCATATCTTGAGCATTCTCAGTATCTATATAATCCAACGTATCATCAGCAAGCTCATCAAACAATGGATCTTTGTGGACTAAAGGTTCAGCTTTGGCAGGTTTCCTTCCCTGTTTAGATACAGACTCCTTTTGCATCCACTGTTTCTTCAAGGACTTCTTTCCCACCAATCTTTGCTTCAAGGAGACACTATTTACCCAAGCTTTGTGGTGTGCAATAACAGGTTTGGCTTTCTTCTTAAGCTTCTTGATCTGTGCCTTCAATTGTTTAATCTGTTTGGCTTGATTTGTAACCTGTGAACATAAAGAGATACAAAGATCATATACACTTTAGAGTGTCATGTCACCCTCATTCCCTGAAAGGGATTTATCATTAGATGACTGACCTCTATGATTCCCACCAGAACTCTCTGGAATGGAATCAGGAATATGAGTAGTAGGTGAAGGTCTAGGTGATGGGTCAGACTGAGGCTCAACATGAACTTCACTTGGGTGAGGAGGAGAGGGTGTAAGTTGTGGTTCAGATGGTCTTTCTGATTGTTCACCATCATCCTCTATTGGTTGACAACATGTTAAAAACAGAGTGTGACTTTCCCTGAAAAATGTTTACCCTTTTTAACCATAAAGGAGAAAACTTTACTTGTCAAAGCATTAACAGGAAAATGGTCTAAAGGCACGGGCACACTCTTTAGCTGTGTATCCAAAAAGACTAAAATAAAACGTGGATACATAACAAACTTTTTCTTTGCATCTAAGTGTCTAAGCATACCATCAAAAATTAATTTAGAAAAATTATATTTCTGATTAGAGGTTAAGCAAATTACTGCAGTGGCAATATTAGTGGGAATTTGATCCCAAGAGGTGCTTTTTGAACTAATACAATGATTCATTGTATGAAAAAGAATCTCCAATGGGGTAAAACAGAAATGCATCACCTATGGTTAACATGTTTCTTCATACTTAACACTGCATACAAACTATACAACACATCATATTGCCTCCCTTTAACCAATGCAGCTTATGGATTTATCATCCCAATAGAAACAACCAAGAACTGGAACCTGCTAACATCAAATGCCTTGGTTAGTAGATCAGCTACATTGTCATCAGTGTGGATTTTAAGCACCTGAATAAGTTTCTTCTCATAAGCATCTCTTATGAAGTGGTGCCTAATAGCAATATGCTTTGTTTTGGAATGATATACTGGATTCTTTACAATGCAAATGGTGCTTTCATTATCAATGTAGATCTTTGTGTTCATGAAGTTGAACCCATAGTCTAACATTTGATTTTGAATCCACAAAACTTGCCCACAACAGCTTGCAGCAGCAACATATTCTGCCTCTGTAGTAGAAGTAGCCACAATGGTCTGCTTTTTGCATTGCCAAGAAATGAGTCTCCTGCCAAGAAATTGACAACCTCCTGTTGTGGATTTCCTGTCAAGATTTGCTCCAGCATAGTCACTATCTGAGTAGGATTCCAGGTCAAATGAGGACACTCTAGGATACCAAAGACCCAGTTTGGGTTTGCCCTTTAGATACCTAAAAATTCTCTTGACAGCACTTAGATGGGAGGACTTTGGAGTGACCTGAAACCTAGAACAAGCACAGACTGCAAACATAATATCAGGCCTAGAAGCAGTCAAGTACATTAAAGAGCCAATCATGGACCTATAGAGATGGACATCCACATCACTGGCTTCCTCATCCTTGACTAAAGGCTTCTGAGTCTCAATAGGTGTACTAGCAGTCTTAACATTTGCAAAGTCAAACTTCTTCAGGATTTCTGCAACATATTTATCCTGACTTATAAAGATACCATCTGCTTTCTGTTTGACTTGTAATCCAAGAAAGAAAGTGAGCTCTCCCATTGAACTCATCTGAAATCTACTCTTCATTAATGCCTCAAATTCATCACACCAAGATTTCTTTGTAGACCCAAAGATGATATCATCCACATAGACTTGAACTAGTATGATATCATGTTTGTCCTTCTTTATGAAGAGAGTTTTGTCAATGGTTCCTCTTCTGTATCCATTCTTCAACAAGAAAGTAGATAAAGTAGCATACCAGGCTCTGGGAGCTTGATGTAACCCATAGAGAGCTTTTACCACTTTGTAGACCTTCTGAGGATATTTAGGATCTAGAAAACCTGGTGGTTGAGACACATATACCTCCTCATCAATTTTGCCATAAAGGAAGGCACTTTTCACATCCATTTGATAGACTATAAAGCCCATGTAAGAGGCAAAGGCTAAAAAGATCCTAATGGCTTCAATCCTGGCCACAGGAGCAAAAACCTCATCATAGTCTATACCTTCCTCTTGCCTATGTCCCTGAGCAACTAACCTTGCTTTATTTCTGATAACAACTCCTCTCTCATCCTTCTTATTTCGATAAACCCACTTTGTGCCAATAGCCTTCTTCCCAAAAGGCAGATCTACAAGTATCCAAACTTTTTGTATCTTGAACTGCAGCAATTCTTCTTGCATAGCATCAACCCAACTTTCATCTTCAAGTGCTTCTGAAATCTTCTTGGGTTCATTTTGAGATAGGAAACAAGCAAATAAACAATGCTGGAAGTCCTTATGATTATTTCTCCTTTGCTTTTGAACATAGCTAACAAAAGCATGGGCTCCAGAACTTTTATTTACTTTGCTTCTTGTTTGAACTGCTGAGGTTGGATCTCCTAGTATAAGAGCTGAAGGATGAGAAGAGATAATCCTTGATGTGGGAATAGGACTAACATTCATAACAGTTTCCAAGTTTGTGAAGTCAGCCACTGCACCCTCATCATCATAAGATGAATTAGTAAAAATACCATCAGTAGAATTTTGATAGATATCCTCAAGTGGAGGTATTTCTGAATCATCTTCTTCAGGATTTGTTGGATCAGAAAGAGATAGTCCCTCATAAGGACTGGCAGTACTAACTGGTATGCTAACAGTATTAACTAGGTTAGTACTGCTAGCTTTAGCTGGTGTGCTAACAGTACTAAAAATGTTAGTACTGCTAGTTCTAGCAGCTCCTTCTTTTATCACTAAGTGCTCAAACTTCTTCCTGAGAGCTTCAGCTTCCTCATTAGCCTCCTTTTCTTGCCTCTTAAGTCTTTCAAGGTCATCCATAAAGACTTGTTCTTCCTCTCTTGGACCTTCTCTCTTTTCATCTGTCTTTAAATCAGGAGTGATTGTTGAAGAATAAGAAGACCATATTGGCAGTACAAAGCAGTCTTGAGCAGATTCATCCTCCCCTGCATCAATAATGTCTTCTGTACCTGCATTGTGATTAGCTTCTTGTTGACCTGCATGTATGTTAGCTTGATTCTCTGATCTAACAGGATGATAATTCATAGAATCAGTTAAATAATCAAGATCAAAAAGCCAAGTTGGTCCTTTCCCTGCAACATTTGGTTTGTTCTCTAAAAAGGTGATGTGCAGGTTTTCTTCAACTCTTTTGGTTTCTAAATTGTATACTCTAAAAGCCTTGCTTTGTAGAGAATACCCAACTAAGCAGGTGGTCAATGGTATTCAAGATGGTCACATGGCACCCAAAAGGTCTTATATAACTTATAATTGGTATTTTACCAGTTAAAAGTTCATAAGGTGTCTTATTATGAGGCTTGGTCACTAATACCCTATTTAGAACATAACAAGCAGTACTAACTGCTTCAGCCCAAAAAGTGTTAGGTAAAAATGAATCTGCAAGCATGGTCCTAGCAGCCTCAATAAGGGTCATGTTCTTTCTTTCAGCAACTCCATTTTGTTGTGGAGTTCTGGCATTACTATATTCCCTCTTGATCCCTTTTGACCCACAGAATTCAATAACATCCTTGTTCTTAAATTCTGTACCATTATCACATCTAATAGTTTTAACTTTTTGATTTAATTGGTTCTCAATTTGTCTTATAAAGTCCTTAAGGATTCCACTAGTTTCATCCTTAGTTCTTAAGAAAATACCCAACTAAACCTGCTAAAGTCATCAGTGATAACTAGGCATAGGTTTATGTTTAAAGGCTACTTACAGATGTAGGTCCAAACAAATCCATATGAAGGACGTTGTAAGGAGTGGGCTATAGAGATTTCTGATTTGGCCTTAAAGGAGGCCTTGCTGTTGCTTTCCCTTCTGACAAAGCAACACAAGTCTGGTCATTTGAAAAATCTTTGAAGGTAAAACCTCTTACAAGGTTTCACTTTACAAGTTTGTTTTAGTTTTTGAATTCGGACATGGACCCAACCTCCTATGCCAATTTGTTAGATTCATAAATTGTGGGCCTTTGCAATTTAAACAAGCTAAAACATATGATGGAAAAATGTTCTCTAAATTGAAATTGTACATATTGTTTTGTCTGGGATTTTTAGTAATACTTGATTTTCATCAGGTAACTTAAATTCAAGAGACAAAATAAGACATTCAGAGTCAGTAAACAGAACCTTGTTCTTTTTGTCACACATTTGTGACATAGAACAGATATTGAAATACTGAAGTTCTTTCACAAAAGCACCATCCTCAAAATTAACTTACAGTTTTTATTTTACCTTTACAGTGATGTAACCTTTACTACCTCCAAAAGCAACAGGGCCACCATTAAAGTCTTGAAATTCAGCATGGTAGGGATTGTTTCCCAGTCATGGGTGCTGGGAACAACCCACTATAACAATTCATTTATTCTTTAAAAAGCTCTATTGGATATTTTACACATCCAATGGAAAGAGATTAGGATTCTCTTGGGGACCAAGCCTGTTTGGACTTGAGTCTGCTAGTGGGATCTTTGATAGTGTAACAATTTCTCTAAGATTGGATCCACCATTGTATTGGAGACAATGGGCCAGTGTATACTTGTGCGTCTCACAATTACAAAACTGACTGAGGGAAGCTTAACAGCAGTTTCCCTTTTTCCCTCAACAGTACTAACTACTTTTACCTTAGCAGTATTAACCTTTTGTTTTGAAAAATTTGTGCTAAGTACTGTTGTCTTTTTGAAAGGCCTTGAAGATGGTGAATGAGTTTTGTGAAAAACAT
This sequence comes from Tanacetum coccineum, assembly GCA_026074375.1. Classification (NCBI taxonomy): domain Eukaryota; kingdom Viridiplantae; phylum Streptophyta; class Magnoliopsida; order Asterales; family Asteraceae; genus Tanacetum; species Tanacetum coccineum. The sequence continues at coordinate 72,736 of BQNB010006979.1, read as the reverse complement.
TTGTTGGTCTTACTCTACTCACATTGGGCTTAACAGTATTAATTTTCATAGCAGTACTAGTTAGTACTGTCTGTCTGTTAAAACTTTGCCTAGCAGTACTAACATTTTTAGTACCGCTAGTTCTAGCAGTACTAACTGGAATTTTGCCAGTTCTAGTTAGTACTGCTGAAGGAACAAATTGGTTTTGTTTATTCACTCTTTGCACATTGTTCCACCCATTGTTTAACTCAGCTTTTCTTGCCATCCTCTTCTCATGGAAATCACAATCTCTGATTAAATGATTAAGACTACCACATACAAAACATGCTCTTACAGTAAACCCATACCCCAACTCTTTCTTATTAACTTTAGGTTTTTGACTATGTGTGAACTGATTCTTAACAGTTTCCCTAGGAGTTTTTACTTGCTGGTTAGCAAAACTAGGTGTTTCTTGTTCTTTTGTTGGTATAGACACATACTCATCTTCACTATCTGATTCATACTCCTCAATGATAGGAGCATCAGACCAGACCTTAGGTTGACATTCTATATTAGATTAATTGAAACTGGTTCAGACACTATTAGAGGTTTGTACCAATGTTAGATTCACAGGTATCAAATTCACTTGTTTGGGTTTCAGATTCACTAGGTTGAGTCTGTTTTGGACCATATGTAATTGTGGAGTAATCTACTTCAAACATCAGGTCCAGAGGGCATATAATTACTGTCACTGGGTGGGCTACAACATGCATTCCTCCTGCTGTAACAAACCTATCATACAAAGGTTGTTTTTCTAACTCACTCTCTTTATTCATAAAAACACTCTGCAATACTTCATTTTCATAGCTCAAAATACCATCATATCTGTGATCCCCATACCCAAGCCCAAACTTATCATTAGCACTCATTTGGGTATTAAGCAGTTTACTAAGATTCTTAGAAGAGTTATGCCATTTTTCTACTTTAGCCTTTAAATCTTCTTTTTCTTTTTGAGCTTCTGCTAGCAATTTCTTATGGTATGTTAGAACATCTGTTTTATCATCTAAGTCTATCTTCATAAATTTTATCTTTTGTTCATACCAAAGTTGACCTTGTTGATGAGCAACTAACTGTGCTTCAACTTTCTTAAGACCTTGAGTATATGCTTTTATTTCTATGCTTGCATCACTAAGTTGTTCTCTCTGAGCATCATACAGTTTTTTAAGGTTAGCATAAGATTCTTTACACTTATTTGAACATGAAGTTACCTCTGTGTCTGATTCTGAGCTGTTGCAAGCCATCAAAGCATAATCTTCATCTTCTTCTGAATGATTTGTCCAATCTACACCTTCTCCATCAATTGTCACCAATGCTTTAGAGTCCTCCTTCTTTCCAGTTCTGCTCCCATCCTTGGTTCCAGAATTCCATGCATCCCTCCTCCTGTTATCTTGATTTCCCTTGATTCTACACTCTCTAGCAAAATGCCCTGTCTTGTGGCAATTGTAGCATTCAACTTTGGTTTTATCAAAGCCAACTGGTTCTTTTGCATCAAATTGTAGCTTACCAGTCCTTTTGTAAAACTTTTCATTCTCATTGAGATCATGGCCACTTGCCACTTCAAGTCCATTTCTTCTAGGTCATATTCATCAATCTGTTCCAAGTCCTCATGATCCAGTTGAGGGCAACTTGATTGATTAGCAAGTAATGAGTATGATGATGTTTGTTCATACTGTGTTTTTTTGACCAGAAGGATTGGGAACACAATAAGCGGTACTAACTTCATTAGTGCTGCTGGTGTTCTCAGAGACAAATGCTACATTTTGCGGGCTAGAGGATGATGCAGTAGAGCCTTTTACATCACTCTCAAAGACTCTTAGATTGTTGTACAAATCATCAAAGCTGAGACTGTCTACTCCCTGGTTTTTGGTCCTCATTATTAAGGAAACTTGTGACCAGGCAGAAGGTAGAGATCTTTGGAATTTTGATTTGCATTCAGTGGATACACAGCTCATGATTCTCTATTAATCAGAAGACTATGGAAACATGTCATAGCCTTTGTTGAAGCCCTTCTGAGTTGGATACAGAGTATTCCTTTACTAATAACTGTTGCTTAAAGATATTACCTTATGCCTCGTATTTGATTGTCATTTACACCAAATCTAGATTTGATGGCATCCACATCTTCTTTTGCATCAAGTCATCATATGGATTTAGCAAGATGATCTTCTGGTAAAGCCATAAGCAAGGTGGTCTTGCTTTTCTCTCTCTCTTTTCTTTTTGGCTACAATTTACTTCTAAGTTCTGGGAGGCAAAAACCTTACTTATGGTCCTTGTGTATTATAGTGATTGATACAGGACCATTCCCATTATTGATATAACCTCCCAGATTAGATAGTCTATATGGGCCAAATAGTGTTCCATTTCATAGCCCATATACAAATATTCTCCCTTATTTGGAATAGGAAGCTTGATGGTTGATAATGTATGAGGAGTTTGTTGTGTTGGTGTTTGTGTTGATGATGGGGGAGGTGGTGGTGGTGGTGGAATATCATCCATGTGATCCAGGACATGATTTTGTTTTGAAGGATGATGGTTTATAACTGGATTAGTCTATCTCTTCTTATTCAGAGTTTCTCACAGGCTCATGAGACCAATCGTGGAGTCCCTTGTGAATTGATCTCTGAAGGCATATTACGGTGATAGCCAAGATATATTAATACGTTGAACTATGTTAGAAACACTGATTATGAATTACATGTGTTAATGAGAATTTTAACACAAATACTAGATTGTACAAATGAAAAACTAAATAATATATTTCTATTTAATCTGCTTTGATATGGTTTTCAGTTTACTAACATATGAGATAATGATTTTGTATGAGATATATTGAGTTCCTGTCTCTAACTATGCCATGAGGGATCTTTTATTGGACCCAGGTTAAACCCTATCAGGCTTACAAAATGCGTACATATCTTTTCTTAAAATATCTCATACATATCTCTTAAACGGTACTAACTAATTTTACTTCCGGTACTAACTACTGTTCAAATTACTTATCATTTTGTACTGTCAGTTATTAATATTGACAATCAGTACTAACTATTAAATACTATCGGTACTAAAGTTAGGAAACTTAATTCTCCAACGTGGTTCTAGCTAAGATTAGAACACGACATCTAGCTTAGTGTCGGAAATCAAGATAAGCGAAAGTTGTGTAAGGTTTTCTCCGCCATAAGGGAGCTTGTTGACATAGTGAAGAAAACTATCGAGTTAGGTGCTCGAGGAGTGAAGTAGGGCGAAGAGGTGCTTTGTTGCCGAACCACTATAAATCCTCGCGTTGTGTTGAGTGTTCTTACTCTTATCTCTTGTCTTACATTATTTTCTCATACTATCCTATTAATTGTTTAGATAAGTATATTGTTCATATTTGTGTAAGTGTTGAATTAAATAATAGTCTTTTTTTTTATACTTTTTTTTTAATATAGAATTTTACAATCACTTTAAAATCTTAATAATTAAAAAAGCGGTAAACTATTCAACCCCCCTTCTAGTTTTCCACAATTGGTATCAAGAGCCACGTCAAACAAGATTTTTAAAATAAATTGTATTTTAAAACTTGAATCGATCTATGGAATCGGAAAAATATTTAGAAGGGCAATATATGCAAAGACCACCACTATTTGAAAGTGATGGATTTATTTATTGGAAAAATAGATTTGAAACTTATGTGAAGTCAAAAGATCTAGATCTTTGGCATGCTATTACCGATGGTGATTTTCCTAACTATTCAAAATAATCCGAAACTAAAAGGATGAAGTTGTACCATTTATAAACAAAACGATGATCTTAAAAAGAAACTTGCAAAAAATAATGAAGCTATATGGTAAATTTATAAATGCTTTGCCAGTAAAGATTTCGAAAGATATTTTTTGTGTCAAACCGCAAAGAAGATGGATACTTTATTAAACACTCATCAGGTAATACTAAAGGTCAAAGCTAATAAATTAGATCTTCTTGTTCAAAAATTTTAAAACAATTTATGATTCTGAAAAGAGGAAGTCAATAGATAATGCATTGCCTAATTGAACACTATTTATTACTTTGTCTAAAAAGCACTTGATAAGGTTTTTCTGCAAGATTGTGTTAGGAAACTTTCTTAGGACATTTACTGTAAAAAAGATTGCGGAAAGTCACGGTGATTGAAGAATCAAGAAAGTCTAACAACCTTACCTCTTGAGGAATAATTAGAAAACTTGACAAGTTTATGAAGAAGTATAAAGAAAGATTTCGAAAAGGTCAAAGGGAAAGAAAGAAAAATAGTAGGATCTCTTGCATTAAAGGTGTAAAAGGAAAGTAAGTGATGTAGATAGCTCAAGCTCGATAGTGAAGGACGAAGAGTATGCTATGGCATAAAGGAATTCAAGAAATTCTTCATGAGACGAGGAAATTTGTAAGACAACACGAGGCGATAGAGAACATTCCAAAGAAGTAGACATGTTGGTTAAGTAAAATGAAAGAAAATGTTTTAGAGGTGGTGATCCAAATCACCTCATTGGAGAATGTTCAATGCGCCTAAGAACAACGATCAAAGGACCATTTTTTGGAGGTGGCTGTGTGCAACAATGGAAGAAGGATGAAGTGGAAAAGAATAAAGTTGAAATTTGTCTTGTTAGCTCAAGAGCCGAGGAAATATGCTAGGAATAAAATTGGGAAACGATGAGGGGATTAAAGATATTGATGTCTCAAAACAGATGACCGGTAATCGAAAGTTGTTTTCTTAATACAAAGAGTACAATGGGAGGAAACATAATTTTTTGCGGAGCAACTCTGCGCCGGTAAAATCATGAGGACAAAGGTACGATTCTCAAGACTCACTATAATGAAATGTTAAGCAAGTTGATAATTAACATATAAGTTTCTTAGATGTAGGTAAATTATGTGATAAAATAAAGCAAAGTAATATTTACCGAATATGATTGCGAAATAATTCAAAGACGAAAAGGTTATAGGTAAAGGAATTAGGAATGGAGGAATTTTTCGTAATGAAACTAGGAAATAAACCAGAAAGATAAAATATTGCCTTGCAACATTAGATGAAACTCCACCACTATGGCTATAGGAGTTTAGGCCACGCTAATATGCAATCTAATTCAATCAATAGTTCTAAAGAATTAGTTAGAAATCTACCCAAACTTATATACGGTCCGTCTTTTTTGTGATGCTTGCAAAATTGGAAAGCAAGCTCATGCAAGTCACACAGGTCTAAAAATATGGTTTACAACATACTAGATGCTTTAGAACTACTTCACATGGATTTTGTTTGGCCCTTCGGCCATACGAAGCTATGGAGGACTCGTTATACCTTGAAATCGTAGGTGGGATGACTATTCTTGATTCACATGGTCTAGACATATTTTAGCAAATAAAACTGAAAGCCTTCATAAATTTGAATATTGTAAAATGATCCAAAACAATTAAGATGTTCCATTGTAACAATTAGAACGGATCATGGTCTGGAATTTGATATTGAAGTTACAATTCGGTTCTATTATGATTTAAAATGGGATATCTCACAATTTTCCGCTCCTGTACTCACAATCTAATAGGGTAGTAGAAAGAAAAAATCCCACTCTATATGAAATGAGTGAACCCATGCTTAATTGAACAATCCATTCTCAAAATTTTTGGTGTAATGCGGTTGATACGTCAACCTATATAATTAATATAGTTTCCATTAGAGTATTTTAGGAAAAACTCCATACGAGTTGTTAAGAGGTGGAAAACCAGACCTTAAACTATTTTAGAGTATGCAGAAGTAAATGTTTTATTCTTTATTAAAAAAGATTAAATCACCAAGTGAAAAAAGTCGTACGAATATGTTTTCCTAGGATATTCCCAAAATAGTAAAACTTACATAATACTTAACAAATAAACAATGAAAGTTAAAGAGTCGTTGAATGTAACTTTTAATGAAACTCCTCCCCCGCCTAAAACATCACCATTGGAAGATGATGAGTTAGTCAAGAAGAAGCGGGGGGGGGGGGGGGCGGGGGGGGGGGGATATTGAGGTTGTAAAACAAAACCCCACTATGCAATGATCTTGAAGACATTTCATTTAACAAAATAATCAAATATAATATTAAAGAATCTATAACTCATAGCTAGAAAACATTATTGTTAATCTAATTCAAGAACTCTAGGTCGCAAGCTCAAGACAAAAAGCAATTTTCTTTTGCTTTATTTCAACAATAGAACAAAAAAATATAATGAGGCATAAAGATGAAAATGGGAATGGCCATGCAAGAGGAACTAAAACCAATTTAAAACCAAATTGATGTTTGGAAACTAGTACCAAATCCATGGATATGACCATTATAGGAATAAAAAATGGGTGTATAGAAATAAAACTCGATGAAAATTGCATTCGTAACTAGAAAACAAGCTAGGTTAGTCGCCAGGTTATAATAAACAAGAAGGAATTGATTATGACTAAAATATGCACCGTAGAAGAATAGAGTCCATACAGAATTCTTTTAGCATTTTGCTTGCGCATAGACTTTAAGTTATTACCAAATGGATGTGAAGAGTGCATTCTTAACAGTTTTTATCATTGCGGACGGTTTACGTCGTACAACTCCAGGATTCATTGATTCGAAAACTAATTATGTCTATTGACTTGAAGAAAGCTCTTTATGGTCTAAAACAAGCCCCAAAAGCTTGGTACGATCGATTAAAAGCCTTTCTTATTACACATGATTTACTCTATAGGAATTGGATAAGATAACACATCTATTTACTAATAAAGTAATGACCTCCAACCTCATTATTGGTCCAAATATATGTTGAACGACATTATTATTCGGATCAACTTGTCCAAGAAATGTGTGATGACTTTGGCAAGATCATGCTGATGAGTTGAAATGAGTATGAATGGGGGACTAAATTTTTTCTTAGGATTACAAATAAACAATTAGATGATGGATATTTTTTAATCAATCAAGAAATTATTTTAAGGGAAATGATTAAAGAAATTTGGCTGAAGACTCTAAGCCAATGAAAAACCATATTTGGGTCGTAGGAAACCAAACTCACGAGAGATGAAGAAGGTGAGTCCGTAGATAATACCAAATATAGAGGCATGATAGGTAGTTTATTATACTTAACGGCAAGTAGACCCGATATCATGTTTAGTGTTTGCCTTTGTGCATGCTTTCAAGAGGATCCCAAAACCTCTCACCTAGAAGCGGTTAAACGTATCTTCCAATACATTAAAGGCACTACGCATTTAGGATTATGGTATCCTAAGGGATCCGGCATAGAAACAATAGTGTATGCGGATTCGGATCATGCGGGAGATTACATAGATCGCAAGAGCACTAGTGGTGTTTGCACGTTTATGGGATGTTGCCTAACATCTTGGTTTTCAAAGAAGCAAACCGCTCTTGCCATCTCCACAACTGAAGCGGAATATGTAAGCGCCGAAAAGGCATGTCAACAAGCCCTATGGATGAAACAAGCTCTCATAGACTATGACGTTAGGTTAGACGACATTCTAATAATGTGTGATAACAAAGGGGCTATAGACTTAAGTAAGAATCCCGTTCAACACTCACGAACAAAACACATTTAGATTCGCCGTCACTTTCTTCGCGATAATATTTAAAAAGGAAATATCTCTATAGAAAAGGTCTCATCGGAAGACAACATAGCCGATATTCTAACTAAACCACTTAAACCGTGAGGCTTTAACTAACTTAACGTCTAGGTCATCTGAATGGAGGAACAAATAGGATAAGCTTTTTGGCAATAAATAAATGATAATCACAAAGAAATTGTGACAAAAATTATGGGATTTTTTTTTCAAACAGGGGGTGGCCTCCTTAAATCATAAAGGGTGCCCCCCTTAATTTTACGGGGACCGCCCAGACTTTATGGGGACCACCCACTGACAATTTTTTTTTCTTCTCTTCTCTTTGTGTCTAGGTTTCTATTTTACACAAAAACACAAGATTGAGAAAAGTTTATAAACAAACTTCTACTAATTCTTCTATTTAAATGCATATCTCAATAACATATATTCCCATAGTCGCCATCTAATTATTCCTAAAAAATCCTCTCACAACTAGAGCACATAAAAATTCAGTTTCATATATTGTTGATATATGCTACAATTATTTTATCACATATGCATACTGTTCACATTAACTTGTTGTCAAAAGTAATATAACTAGTAGATATATTTCGACAATCTGGTTGAACAACATAAAATCAAGGAGCAATTTTAGATATATCTTATGTATTTGCATGTACTTAAGTGTCGAAATAATCCTAACTAGACCACATTTGCGCATTTATGCAAAAAATACCCACTAGTACTTGCACATAAGTTTAGTTCATTCTTAACACAGAACCCTCTTGACAAGAAAATCTTTATGCATAATATCCTTTGTTACTATCTTAATATGCATTTCATTTTTTGGTTCTCGAATTCATTATAAGTATATGATTAAAAATATGTGAAATAGTTTATGTCCTACAACTGTCAAATATATATAAAGACTGGATTTGACTAGCTTAAATGTTCGGTGCAAAAACCTTAATTTGCATAAAAGTGAAGGACATTGCTACAAAACAAACCAACCATAACAGAAACCCCAACAAAATTTTGAGAAAAATCAAATTTTTAGGAAATCTGGGTAAATCCCAAGTAGGGGCGGCCCCCCGTAATCAAAAAAAAAAAGTCGCGGCCCATTAATTTTAAGGGGGGCGGCCCCTTAATTTTAAGGGGGGCGGCCCCTTAATTTTAAGGGGACCGACCCTTAATTAAGGGGACCGGCCTAGGCAAACATGGGAAAACAGTATTTTTCTTTTCTTTTTAACCAAACACCCTCTAGACTTAGCTATTGTTTCCCTAAATTCATAAACATTTCTTGGATTTAATCACTTGAATGTTCATATTGTCCTAAATAAACCTTCCTCCTCCACTATAAATACATCCTCATTCATCATCATCACTATCAACTCACAATGACATCTCCATTAAAACAAACCCACATCCAAACCATCAAGGGTTGCCAAACTGAGTGTGAAACCATTTGAGGAAGAAACCAAACTTTTGCAACACTTCAAATGTGCTCATTACAACTTCACACAATACCAAAAATCGCTCAACTTCCCATCATGAACCATCTCAAGAAAACAATCACCTCAATCAAGCATTACCAAATCCTGCACATCAAGGACACTCTCAAACATCACCACGAAGTGTCTCACAACCTCACTTCCTATCCTCACCCATCAACTCACATATAGCTCATGCTCCACCTGAAAGTAAACACCACACACTCAACACAAAAGAATACACCACCTCTATCCCAAGTAGAGAAAGCCTTTAGTTGATGACAGTAAATCAACTTTCAAGACCTATCTAACCTCTACCATGCATCTATCTCAACAACAAAACAACATATTTCCTCACAACCTTACTCTCTAAACTACACACACCTCAACATTAACCAAGTGGAAACGCATGTTGTATTGCCCTTGTGTATCTATCTCCTAAAAATAATTTCTATACTTTAAGTGAGGGTGCGTATCAATTGGATTGAATTCCTCCCACGTCGACCTCATCCGACATCCTATGGTTCAAAAGAGATTATTCCTCCACAACCGCCTCTGCTCTAAACTCTCCAACCAACTAATCTCATAATTTGCCTCCAAATAATCGTCAAACCCTTTTGTGTCGCAAGCAAGTCAAAAATCCTTCTATGGCTACTTAGGATTTTTCTTTACGTATTAATAGCTTTCAAATCATATTGTTTTTTCTTTTATGTATGCTTATTGTTGTTCACAAACACATTGTCCTAAATGAATGAGTAAATCTTTTGGATTTGAATGTTTGCTTGCACTTAACATATTTTTCCTTCCTTCTGCACATGTTAGAAATATTTTTATTTATTCTAACATCCGTTTTTGTAGCCAAGAGAAACCATAGCTCGATTACTGGTGCCCTCGAACGAGGGGAGCACACATCCAAGGGGACATTTAATTTCCGTCATTTAACTAGTATTCTCGACGCTGTTTTTTGATTCTACACAAAGGGGAGAAATGACATGAAACTCACTAAATACTTGTTTAAAAATAATTTTACATTTAATGAGTTTAAATTTTGTAATCATCAAAAAGGGGGAGATTGTTGATAGAATATAATGCCTAAAAACATTACTAATATATTTTCACATCTTTACGTTTTGATAATCACAAAATATAAAAACGTTCAACGTAAAATTAAACGTAAACAAGTAATTAGTAGTCAACTCTCATTTCAACAAATACATCACTTAAAGGTATGAATAAATAAATGCTTAATGCATTTTATGATCAAAGGAAATTTTTATTCAACCTCACACTTTTATAAAATGTTGTAAACATTTTTTAAAACAATAAAAAACATTTTCTACAATTAAAAGAAATGTTTTATTCAAAATAAACATTTTGAAATTCAAATTTTCAGACCTAAAACGGCTAAAAAAGTTCTAGAAAATCCCCCTATACAAAAGACAATCTGGAGAAGCCCCAGTCTAGGACCGCCCACCTATTTAAGGGGACCGGCCCTAGGTAACGCTCCCCAATTTGTCCCTATAAATACTAACTTTTCCCACACAATTTCTTACCCCTTATTGCACTCATTCTTTCTGTTCTAAAATAGCCCACACATCTCATCAAAATCCTTTGATCATTTAATCATAAAGCTTTGTTTCCAAGTGATCCAAGCTTAATTCCTCAAGTGCAAGAGAAGAATACTTTCATCATCAAGTAAAAAAGTATTATACCTTAGTGTGCATAGCAATCTTATTGCATCCATATCATATACATAGTAAATCATTTGTATACTTGTAATGTGGTAAGTAGTTAATCTTGGCAATCTTGTAATATAGTTAAATCGAGGTGACTTTACCAAGAGTAGTGTTAGATAAGTTGTGATAAAAATAAGTGTGGTGAAGTGAATCTTGAATTGTGAAAAGTGTGAAGTTGTTAAGAAAAGTTGTGAAGTTGTGAGAAAAGTTTGTGAAGTTGTGAAGTTGTGAAAAGTAGTGAAGTCCGTGTTTGTGATAGATTCGGTTTCTAACTAAATTAAACTCTACCTTTACTTAGTTCTTAAATCTGTAAGCACATTGTGTACGTTTTCTTTCTCCGCCATAAGGAGCTTGTTTACATAGTAAAAAAAACTCTCGAGTTAGGTGCTACAGGAGTGGATTAGGAGGCGAAGAGGTGCTTCGTTACCGAACCACTATAAATCCTCGCGTTGTGGTTTGATTGTTCTTACTCTTATCTCTTGTCTTACATTATTTCCTCATACTATCATATCAATTGTGTAGATAAGCATATCGTTCATATTGTGCAAGTATTGAATTCACATAAATTCGAATCTAGAATTTTTTACAAACACTTTAAAACCTTAAGTTAAAAAGCGGTAAACTATTCAACCCCCTTCTAGTTTTCCACAGGGACCATTTGAGATCATTAAAGGGAGCGGTCCTATGACCTATGATTAAGATAGTCTCAATAATTTATACGTAATTGATCTGTTGCTAATTTAGTAGCAACCCTTTAAATGTCTTATGTGGTTTTGGTATGTTATATTTTGAAAAAACTCGAGTCGAGCCGATGTCTTCTTCAAAAAATGCGAGCTTTATAACAACTCATAACCTAGTTCCAAGACAGTTCTTGTTTGATGAGTTGCGAGGTTAGGTTATGAATGACGTTTTTACACTACCTAAGGTTTTTGACGAGTTTCCTCGAAGACGGGCGATGTTCATGTAGTTGGATGTTATTTTTGCTTAGAGTTGTTATGCTGCTATTTGTACCCTTGTATGGGAAAGCGAATTTGTATGTAGTGGTTTCTTTGATCTGAAAGTTTAGATGAAGATCAAACTTGACCGAAGTGTACGTGGGAACGTGGGTCATATGAAAACCGAAGTATTTCCCTGATTTGTTTGTTGATGATGAGGTTGAACCAACTAGTTAAATCTCGGGACTAGAAATCTCAAGGAAGGGATACGTAACAACTGTGGCTTTAAGAGTAAGTCAAAACCGTAGTAGGACTTGAAACATCATTATAGTATTATAATAATTATGTAATTTATGTGATCTTATTGAGTTAGGTTACCAACAATGGAGCGTGATCGTTCTCCTTGTGATTGAAGTTATGGTTGTTATGTATTTACTTTGTTCACATTTAGTACAATGAAAATATAGCATAATTTCTATGTGTGTACGTATTTATGTATAAGTATACGTATTTATATCTTTAATGTTAGTATTGGTAAAATAAAAAGTTTATTTTAAAAATATAGAATTTGAACCTTAGTTTTATTAAGTGATTAAAATAAAATTAGAATAAAATTATCATAGTCATTTAATCTAGTTTTAATTTAAAAGGTTTGAAAGGTAAAATAAATAAAGGTTTTTATAAAAAAATAAAAATAATACACACACACACACACACACACACACACACACACACACACACACACACACACACATAGAATATAATATAAATAATATATATATAAAATATATAGTAATATAATAAATATAACATCGAAATTATAAAAAAAATAAAAGGGTTGTTATTTTGCGTTTTTTTAAAGAGAAGAAAAAAAAAGGAAACCCAATTTTAGTTAAGTGGGATTCTAATTAGGTAATTATCCAAACCTTTTTCTTTTCACTATAAATACAAACATCTCCTCTTTTTTTTTGTGAAATCAGTCGAACCAAGTAAAGAAGAAAAAAAAGATTTTTTTTATTATTCAAGATTCAAGTTGGTGATTTGTGTAATCAAATCAAGGTTTTAGGTAAGTTCTTAAACCCTTTTTAATTAATCTTCTTTAGTTCTTGTATCAATTTAATGATGGAATTTAAGAGTCTTGTATAAAATAGTGTAAATTAAGGGATATTATACTAATTAGGATTGATTGGGGATAGATTAGATGTGTTTTGATGTATTCGGTTAGAGTTAGAACGCGATAGAATTGAAATTAGGGGTGAGTAGAATTTTAAGTAATCTTGTTCGAATGTTATCTCAATGATGGTAACGTTTTTCTTTATGAATCTTATGTCTATTGATAAGTTCAGAGAGTCTTAGTTTCCCAAAAAGTCCATCTAACATTGAATGTGGTGGGTCAAAATTTGGTCTAATGATTTTCGTGAGAAAAGTTGTCAAAGCAGTAAATTCAGGTCAAATTTGGGTCTGATGTCGAGGAGTAAAACCCCTACTTAAAATTCATATTAGGGTTATCCAAAAATCAGAGATCCATATTATGTATCTATTAACATCCTTGTTCTAACAGGCTAAGCGATAAAACATTTTCTAAGTATTTTTAAGGATGTCAAACCTTTTGGTGTGCGTTCAGGTCCGAATCTGAGTACTTTATAAAGATGAATTTTTATAAAATAGTTCCACTTAATATTTTTTTTTTAAAATCACAGTAGCTCACAACTCATTAGGGAACTAGAGAATGTAAGGGGAACCATCAATTAGATGTTTATGTATTTTATTTATGGTCATAAACTGACTACAAATATCAGCCAGAAACTATAAAAGTGGAAGTTAATGAATAAGGTCATAAAGGGTATAAAAATGATTTGGGAGATGTGTATAAAGGATTATAAACTTAGTGTAAAGTTTAGAAGTCCATCATGTGATTGTTACATTGGCTTGGGCATTAGCCTAACCGAGTGTAACTTTTGTTTTGTTATGATTAGATTGTGTGCAAGATCTTGTCAAGTAAGCTTATCAATCAGGTGAGTTTCATAGTCTCATTTTACTATGTTTTATTGGGATGGAAATGATGAAAAATATGTTTTGAATTGTTTTAATTACTATGATTATGTTGTTTAATTGATGCATGGACTTTTATGTAGCTATTATATGTTTATGTGCTGCATGTCGTATGACATCCATGAAGCGTGATCGTCTCCTTGTGATTTAGTTTAAGATTGGTTTTTGCCTACTTTACGGGTATGAGGTTTCGTCTAGTTTGTGTGGGTATGATATTGCGTAGATACGGTACCAAGAGTCTGGGATTGGGGATATCGTTCCTCTCCATGACTATGTGATGAATTTTGTGGTTTGGATCGGGGGACACGTTCCGTCCCAATGGTGATTGTTAGTTGAATGCATGTTAGCAAGTATAATAGCCAGCTTAATTATCCTGCCATGTTTTGTTTTTTATAATTACAGTAATTGATTTAAATCTTGTATTGGTGTCGTAAAACCTATGACTCTCACCAACCATTGTGTTGACGTTTTAAGCATCATTTTCAGGTGAGCGTTATGAAGGTGTTGAAGTTAATAAAAGTGGCTAGAGAGACCATTAGGATGGCATTATAAGTTCTCATTTGATTTTGTTTCATAATTGTTTGCATGAATTCTTAAATGTTATTGGTTTTTAATAGGTTTTCAAGACATTGTCTTTGTATTGATGAGACCCTTTTTCCTTAATACAAGATGTCGTTCCTTTTGTTTTCGTATAGTCATGACACAATCGTATCTTTAATAATTTAGTTATGCATGTAGTATACCTATGTTGAAAACAACCAGTGTTGTTGATGAATATCTAATGAAGTTACGCCTCGTGTTTCCGCCTTGGCGGGGTGTGACAAGAAGTAACCTGCAATGATGCCAAAAGCCAAAGGATTAAATGTATTATCTAAGGTTGCATTAACTAAAGATGAAAAACTAAAGTTGGCTACCAAAAGAAGCAAGACATAATTTTACAGCTCTCATAGAACTGGCTCAGGTGATGGAGTTGACACTCAGTCAGAGGTTCCTGATGAGCAACATCTCAAGACAACTAGTGTAGATGAAGGAACTGGTACTATACCAGGGGTTCCTGATGTACCCATATACGAATCTGAAAGTGAGAAAGAGTCTTGGGTGACAATGGAGAAGAAGATAAAAATGACAAAAACGATTCTGAAGATAAAAGTAATGGTAATGATGATGATGATACTAATGATGATGATAACCAAGAAGGGTGAATGACACGCATGACAAAGATGAAAGGACTGAAAGTGAATAAAACTGAGTCAGACATAATCAAGATTCTTGTTCTCAATCAGTCTACCACTGAATACTATGAAGAAGAAGAAGAAAAGATTGATGATGAAGAAACAATAGATGATGAAGAAGAGGATAAGGTCACTAAGGAGCTGTATGAAGATGTGAATGTGAGGTTGGGAAATGAAGATACTGAGATGACCGTTGCTGATCAAGGTGCTTCAGAACAACAAAATGTTTCTCAAGAATCAGGGTTTGAGCAAGTAGAGGAAGACGCTCATGTGATACTTACTTCGGTCCTTGACACACAGAAGGCTGATGAACCTCTACAAAGTTCTTCTGTCTCATCCGACTTTACATGCAAGCTCCTAAATCTTGAGAATCCTTCTCCAGCTGACAGTTCCTAAAATTACATCCGGTTTCATTACAACTATTCCTCCACCACCTCTATTCTTCAACCCTCTTCCACAATAAGCAACACCAACTCCAACACCAATAACTTCTGAAGCTACAACGTCATTTACTTCACTTCCGGATTTCTCCTCTGTATTCAGGTTCAACGATAAAGTCACTAACTTGGAAAAAGATCTGTTAGAGATAAAGAAAGTTGACCAGTATGCTCAAGCTCCCTCCTTCATTTCTGCTATAGTTGATCGCTACATTGATAACAAAATTGGAGAAGCTATAAATAAGGCCATTCAAGCACATAATTTGGACTACAAACAACAAGCTCATGGTGAGAAGAATGCTTACATAGAACTCATTGACATATCAATGAGAGCTATTATTAAAGAAGAGTCAACAACTATGCATTATCTGATGAAAAAATCAACTTCCCTTAATTCTCCCTCAAGCAGTATCAGACTTTGCAACTCCTGTGATAGAGAAAAATGTCATAGAATCATTAGAAGCTGCAGTCTTGGCAATGTCTTCTTCACAACCAAAGTCTACTTATGAGGCGGCCGCATCACTCTCCGAATTCGAACTTACAAAGATTCTTCTAGAAAAGACGGAGGAAAGCAAATCACATCTTAGAGCTGATTACAAAAAGAAGCTTTATGATGCACTGTTCGAGTCTTACAACACTGAAAAAGATCTATTTAATTCATAATAAGTATTGTACTTGAAGCGGATACAAGATACAATGACAAAGATACTGAGACCCCTTTTGTTGGATCAACCCGAAATAGGAACGAAAAGAAGGAAATCAAGAAAAGAAGCTGAGTTATCTAGAGATTCAAGGTCAAAGGAAAAGAAGTCTTCAAGCACCTCAAAAGATGCCTCCCAAACTCAACATAAGCATTCTGGCAAGTCTGCCAATGCAGAGGAGCCAAGTCATACAGTTGATGACTCGAGAGCACAGCAGGATCAAAATTTTGACACAGGTAACAATGATGAACAACCCGCTGACAAGGAGGTTACCAAGGATGACTGATTTAAGAAACCCGAACGACCTCCAACTCCTGATTCTGATTGGAATAAGAGACAACATGTTGACTTCTGACCTCCTCAAACCTGGATTAGTCAAGTTGCTCGTACTAAAGAACCTCATACTTCATTTGATGAGCTCATAGATACCTCTTTCAACTTCTCTACATTTGTCCTGAATCGGCTTAACATCAAGAACTACAATGAATGAAGGAAATACCTCGTTGAGACCGGCATTCGAGCTAGCAAAAGACACTTGCATATGGTATGGAGTGTGCGAACTGCACCATAGCCTGGGAAAAAGTAAGAGAAAGCAAGCTAATTGGACCGGAGATTGTCTAAGAGACTACTGATAAGATTGTGCAAATCAAGGAAAGATTAAAAGCCGCACGAGATCGCCAGAAAAGCTATCCTGACAATCGACGAAAGCTGTTAGAGTTCAGCATTGGTGATAAAGTACTACTCAAGGTATCGCCTAGTAAATGTGTGGTACATTTGGTAAGGAAATCAATCCTTTTCCACCAAAGGGGAAATATAAGGACCATTCGAGATGTCGAAAGAGTCAGATCCAATAGCAATCTGCTGCGCATACCACAAGAACTTGTAGGAGTTCTTTGACAACTTTTCAGCTCAAACATAAAGCAAGCCTTGCTGACGTAAACTTGCACGTACCGTTAGAAGAAGTCAAGATCAACGACAAACTGCATTTTGTTGAGTAACCTATGGAAATCATGGAACGTGAGGTCAAGAAACTGAAAAAGACACGGATTCCTATTGTAAAAGTTCATTGGAATTCCCGACGAGGACCAAAATTTATTTGGAACGAGAAGAAGAGATGAAGCGCAAGTATCCGCAACTGTTCGCGAGGCTACGGCTTAGGATGAGCAACTGAAATTTCAAGACAAAATTCCCTTTAACAGGGGAAAACTATGACATCCGTCTATTTTGAGGTCAGTAACCGAGAGCAAACGTATGATATTAGACTCTTTTAATTATTTATGGAGTCACTTTTATGTAGTTACATTACTCTTAGCATTTAACGCTTAATTTTGATGAAACTCGTATTTCACGTCGCTATTTATTTCAATCTCATAACCGGGGCTTATAACACTAGGTTTCATGTTAATAAATGGCAAGAAGTTGGTAGATATAAAGCTACAATCAGCACCAGAATCAAACAAAACAGTAGCGAAATGATCGTTTATAGAGAATGTACCCGTTACAACGTTCGGGTCTTGTGCGGCTTCAGCAACACCTAGGCCAAAAGCTCTACCTTGTGCTCGGTTCCTATTGTTTCCCGGGTTGAAGTTTCCTTCGATTGCTAGCATCGGGTTTGGGTGATTTCCTTTGAGGTAGTGGCTCGATTCATCCTTGGACAATTCCTCCTAAAGTGGTTAGGATCTCCACACTTAAAACAAGTTGGCCTTGGTCTTTTATTAGCAGCTCTACCCGTACAATATCAGGTAAAGTGACCCACTTGGTTACTGATGACATCAAATAAAGTCTATTTTATAGCATCGTTTATCCCACGATATTAACCTATTTTGTATAGTTATTGCAAAGAATTGTTACTTAATCATTTCGTTTTATTTATGAGAATGCAGGTAATATGTAGTAATTTGGTGAAACATAGCAAAATGGCGCGAATTCTGAAGCTAAAATGAAGATATTTTGAAGATACTTTCTTAAGACCATACGCCGTATCCATCAAGAAGATACGACGTATCCGTGCATGCACTCACCAAAGTCCACAGAATATTAAAGATCAATACGCCGTATCCAGAGGACTCAATACGCTGTATTCAAGATATGGAATCAATATAATATTCTAGAAGATATCAAACGTGGTCCCTATTCTAAGAAATCCCCAATACGCCGTATCCAACCCATTAGATACGCCGTATTGAACCGACTTCCAGACGTTATAAATAGAAAACTCAAAAACAAGTTTTAAGGGTGCCAAACCATATTCTCGATACCTAAACCACAAAAGTCGATTTTCAGAAGAGAAAAAGAGCAGAAGAGGTCAAGCAACGTATTCAATTCCATAGGAGACATCGTGTAATTCCATATACTTTAGTAATCGTTCAGTTTTTGGTATCATTCGTTAACTCGGTTAGTTTACCTTGGCTAAATTATTTACTACTTGAATTTTATTATGACGTTTGAAGGCTAAAACCTTTTGTATTAGCCAGTATTATAAAGATCTGAATGTTTATATTTGTGTTATAACGATTTTGATTATCATATATCTTGTCTATGGTTATCAAATATACTTGTAAGTGCTTTTGTTATGCGACCTATCTTTCAACTGGAACTACCTAATGGACAACAGATCGTAGAGTCCAGATAGCTCTCTATATAGTAATTTATATACACCTAGAATCATAGTTACACAAATATTGTCCTTCTAATCTGTGTCTAAATACGCATCAGGCTTAACAGTTAATTGGATAATTGCAATGTTACTTGACATGTTGACTAGCAGGTACCTAGAAAACTTCAACAAATAATGTCGAATCCATTGGATAGTTGGACAAGTTGTTAACAATTAAAGATTTGCCATTAAGCGTAAGTGAGGAAAAGTCTCTATGAGCTAGGTTTTACCAAGATCAACATGCTTAATCCCTAAGATAGATAATAATCAGCAAATAAAAAGATGCTTTTATGCAGCAGCTTTAAATGTGACAGAATTAACGTGTCTAGTCTTAGATGATTAACAGCCTAATCTTAAGATGATAACACCCACAAGAGAAGAAATACATTTGCACTAAATAATCAAAACCAACAGTCTAATCGATTAATAATGGTTAATACGTTTTTCCTATTAATGTTCGAGTCGCTTCTTTTAACTTTCATTAATTAGCTTGCGTGGATAACAGTTTCTTGAATTGATTGTAGTCACCAACCAAACCGTGCCAATCTCTCAGGCTGAAAACCCCCCTTTGTCCCGTTAGAATTAGGATTTAGACTGACATAGGTTTAACATAGGATTAGAATAGAATTAACATATATTAGATAACCAAGATATTAATTAAATTAATAGATTTAACCTTGCTCTCAGTGATCGACACCCTACTTACCACGAAACTAACTAATCGAACGGCGTACACCTGCCCATTAAAGTGTTGTTTTTGGTTGAGTCGGCAAAATATAAATTTAAAACTTAAATCATCTTAAATATACCATACAATGATAGCACATCAAGTTTTTGGCATCGCTGCCGGGGAGTAAAAATTAGTCTTGATTTTTATTTTGATATTTTAGTTTTTAACATTAGATTAGATCTAACCCTTAGGATTAGTGTAATTTAGATTAGTTGTTGATCCCAATCCTTGATCGATTCTTTAGCCTGTATAAAGAATATGTTACCTTTTTATTCAGTCTTCACCAGTAGTCTTAAGTCCTTCAGCAGTATTAAGTTAGTACTGGCAGTACTAACTTTGCTCTAGCAGTACTAAGTTTACTCTAGCAATACTAACTGATTAGTACTGGTAGTTTCCAACACTTAGCATATTTCCATGTATCTTGAGCAGTACTAAATTATGCTTGGTAGTACAAACTATAAAGACTTTAATTCCCAACAATAGTGTATATTTTTGTATATTCTGTATATTTTGTATATTTGTCTTTAATTGTTTGCTTGTATATTTGTGTGTTTAATTGTTTGTGTATTTAATTGTTTTTCTTGAATACACTGTTCTAGTCGACAGTTGAATACGGCGTATCCAATCCCACCGAATACGGCGTATCCAGTTCTCTGTCCAATACAACGTATTCATCCAACAGATTAATACAGCGTATCCACTTCCATTGGATACGGCGTATCGATCTTCTGATAAAATTCTTTTCCATTCTCGAATTTTAAGCCTAAATTTTTTATATATATACTTTCCTCCGCTTGTTTCTACTAATAATTTTCTGGAATATTTTTCAAGAAAGAATGACTAAGGTTTATCAAAGGAGAGTTCAGAAAATTAAGGACGTACAAGTCAAAGATGTTTCGCTCACTATTGCAATCACATCACTTGAGAATTTTAACAATGGATGTCAGCCGATTTAAGCGGATGGATAATGTTTTATTCACATATAAAAGTTAAAGTTGCTAAAATCCCTTTAACTCTGTAATGGCTGATGATTTTGATGATGAAAGACTGATGAGAAATGGGTATAATCCCGTCGATGTTGCATTTATGAATGGCTAGATCAAAAAATTTTCAGAAATTACAAGACGATGGATCAATATACTATAAAAGCATTATGCATTTATTGGATCAGAGGAGATGATGAAGTTGAGCTTACTGATGAGGAATCTTTCGATGATGAAGATGAAATTACTGAAGTGTTTCGAATCGACACTAATATATTTGACTATGAGACACCTATCTGTTCAGCATTCAACTAATTTTATTATCTTCTCAAGGTAGATCCGGACCTACTTACAAAGGATATTACGGGGTTTAAGACCTATGATGACTACAAAAATGACTGGATCTACGAATGGAATAAGGATGTACCATGGGTTGATGAGAAACCATGGACTGACACTGGAGTTTGGACAGAGCCGAAACCAGTCAAACATACTTGCGAGCCTTTCAACTATAAAACTGGGTGTTCGGAATGGCCAACAGTACTGAAAGAAAGTTATACTATAATGTGAGGAAATTTACCTGGAACTTACATTATTGAAAACCAACTCCATTATCAGGATTACGAGTGGTACGAAGCTTTAGATGATTGTGAACTTAAAGAAGAAGCTTTAAGAAACAAAGCTATCATGGATGGAGTTATCAACAATGATGAGTCATGCTGCGAGCTCAAGAGAAAATGGAACATATATACAAACTATGATGATGCTTATGAAATTAATCATGAAGATAATGGAATAAAGAATTATGTAAAATTCATGAGCCACCGGTATGCAACATAAGGAAATATATGATGATTAAATATTTGTTCAATGATCATGAAGAGTATGTTGCTGTAAAAGAAGACGAATAGGATGATCTTATTATGACGAGAAGAAATGCGTGCCAAGCTTAACAAGAAATCTTTCGGATTATAGACGAAGGATGGATGGTGACTAGAGCAACGTGAAGTAAGAGAAGCTGAAGAAAAGTCTAACTTAAAGACTTTGCTGTAAAACAAAAGTGCTTCCGGAGACAACCCAAATGTTATGTAATTTTTGTTATCGAGTCTGTCTTCCCAGACTTCAATACGGCGTATCCGCCCCATACCATACGGCGCATTGAATGTCTGGACGTTATCACTCTTTATTTTTCATGCACTTTAAAAACATTATTGTCAATTCTGCAAATACATCGTATTCATCTACTTGATACGCCGTATCCACGGTCTGACCCGTATTTAGTTTGTTTTAGTTTAGTTTAAATTAACTGTAGAATACCAAGATAAGGAAATGCATTTTTTTCCTAATGTTTTTTACACAGGGACCTCGTGAAGGAAATAACGACGAATATTGTTGGAGAATTTACAAATCTGGAAATCTTGAAGTGTTGGAGTCTTAAAAACCTCAAGGCGGCTGTTCAACACATAATCTTGCTCATAAACGCAAATTGGAGAACCTAACGAGCAAATATCAGGGGAGTTTCTCATTCTAATTCTTTTTAAATTCCCGTATTTAATGTTTTACATATACAATGAGGACATTGTATAATTCAAGTGGGGGGATGGAATTAGAATGTTTACTTGTCCTATTTTTCACACTAAAATGCTTAAATTATGCTCAAATTTAAAAAATTCAAGCATACTTTTGTGAAATTACTTGTTACATAACGTGCACACAATAACCCTTGATAGATATTGTGAGGATTTAACCTTTCCGTTTCCAAATGTTTACCCAAATTCCATAAAATATGAGTGTGCCGTGAGTTGTGATAGTTTGGCACTGGCTTGGTAATATTCAATTACGAGACGACAATAATGAAGTATTATGGATTTAATATGGAGTAACTTGTTTAAATTGGTAAATCTTAGGATACAACCAAATCGCCTTTTACATATGCTTATTAAACTAACTACACGGTTATTAATCCTCTAGTTTAAACCCTTCCACTATCATCTTTAGAGTGATGATCCACTAGAATAACCTGTAGAACCAATCCTTTAGGAATTTACACCAATTATTTGTTTTGTTACACCCTTACACCTTAACCTACCTTGTTAGATTAAGTTTAATTTACAGTTGCTAGTTGCTTAAAGTGTAAAAGTCCTGTATTTCCGAGTCTATGTGTCATTTTGTCTATCTTTGGTGTGGTTGGAAAATTTGCACAATGCAAATAGAATGTATACTAGTATCAAACCTCATGTTATTTTAAACTACATTCAAAAGTTATGGTGAATCCGAAAACGAATAAATTACCGAACGAATTATCAGAATTAATATGATCTAAGATGGTGAAACTACACCGAGATTTGAAGTTTAGTTAGTAAAAAAAAGAGGAGAGAAAAGAAATTTGAAGATAATCGTTTTGCGAAAGAGCATTACCAAATAAATTATACTAAGGATCGATTATTCGTTGATACGTCGACAAAATCAATGATGTAGAGTATTGTACAAAGTGGAAGATATCGCCACTTGCCTTGTAAATTATGTAAAGTTTTGGGATGATTGGGGAGTTGACCGTTATAGGAATGCCAACTTATGTTGTTGTTTTTTATCTATGATCAAGATGTTGTAAATAATTGTGTCTTTGTCATAATAAAGGTCGGGGAAATAAGTGTCTAGCAACTTGTACTTTAAGCCTTAATCTATTTGTTTCTTGATTTTTATTTAACAACAATTTACTTCCCTCTTACCTAATGATTAACCTATGGTTTTAGGCGAATGAGGATTCATACGAACATGTATGTCTATCCTGGCGTTCCGGGTGTGTATGCATGTCTTGTACCTTGTTAGTTTATGACTTTTGGTGAAAGTTTAAAGGTTCCTACCCTATATCATTCTTCATCCTAACCGTTGGTTAAATTCGAATGGGCATGTGATCGAACACACATGTCTATCCTGGCATTCCGGGTGTGTATGTGTGCTTCAGATGCCTTGTTGGAATGGTACTTCTGGTGAAAGATTGTATAATGATCAACTGTACGCCTTTCCATACAAAAACCCATATTTACCTTTATAAACTTGCTACTCCTTAGCTTTAGTAGGGGATTATTGTATCCTTGCCAAGCTTATGATAGAATACTTCCAACCTAACTCCCAACTCACCCTTAATGAAAATTACGTATCCAATATATGTTTTTTAGATGCCCTTCACTCACTCTTGTTACTCGCCCCAAACCCTCTTCCCTCGACATCGATCCATCAAATTTGCCACGACCGAGCAATTGAGCAAATTAGTTACATGTTACCACATAGATTAGTTGAGTGATTTGAGTGTTTTCATCTTCCTATTTCATGAGGTGTTTGGTTGTGTACTTGTAATCGATCAAATAAGTGCTTTAACAAAAAATATCCTTAAGGATACATTTTTATAAACTTCTAAAGGCTACTTGAGGACAAGTAGGATTCAAGTGGGGGGATACTTGATGACATCAAATAACGTCTATTTTATAGCATCATTTATCCCATGTTATTAACCCATTTTGTATAGTTATTGCAAAGAATTATTACTTAATCGTTTATATTTGAGAATTGCAGTAATTATGGAGTAATTGGTGAAATTTAGCAAAAGGCGTGCATTATGGAGCTTAAATGAAGATATTTTGAAGATTACTATTCTGAAGACCAATACGCCGTATATATCAAGGAAGATACGGCGTATCCGTGCCTGCACTCACCAAAGACCATAAAAGGAATGAAGATCAATATGCCGTATCCAGAGGACTCAATACGCCGTATTCAAGAATCAATATAATATTCTGGAAGATATTAAACGTGATCTCTACTCTAAGAAATTCCCAATACGCCGTATCCAATACATGGATACACCGTATCCAACCGACTTCCAGACCTTATAAATAGAAAACTCAAAAACGAGTTTTAAGTGTGCTAAATCATATTCTCGATACCTAAACCACAAAAGTTGATTTTCAGAGGAGAAAAAGAGCAGAAGAGGTCGAGCAACGTATTCAATTCCATAGGAGACATCGTGTAATTCCATATACTTTAGTAATCGTTCAGTTTTTGGTATCATTCGTTAACTCATTTAGTTTGCCTTGGCTAAATTATTACTATTGTATTTATTATGACGTTTGAAGGCTAATACCTTTGGGTATTAGCCATTATTATGAAGATCTGAATGTTTGGTATTTGTTTATATCGATTTCTTGATTTATCGTTGTATGCTTGTTTATGTTTATCAATTTATACTTGTTTACGCGCTTTTGTATGCGACCTATCATTCAACTGGATCTAGCTAAGTGGACCAAGCGGATCTAGAGTCCGGGATAGCTCTCCATATAGTAATTTATACACCTAGAATAATAGTTACACAAATATTGTCCTTCTAAGTCTGTGTCTAGGATACGCTTCGGGCTTAACTAGTTAATTGGATATTGTCGATGGTTTATTGATCGTGTTGACTAGCAGGTGACCTAGATAATTCAACAAATAACGTTCTGATTCTATTGGATAGTTGGACAAGTGGACTACTAGTGTATAGATTGCCATTAAGCGGTAAGTGGGTAAAGTCTCTATGAGCTAGGGTTTAACAAGATCACCATTGCTTTAATCCCTAAGATAGATTATAATTGGCAAATAAGGATGCTTTATGCGGATGCTTTAATTGTGACAGAATTAATGTATCTAGGTCTTAAGATGATGTAACGCCTAAGTCTTAAGAATGATATACCACCTCGAGAGAAGAAATCATTGCACTTAATAAACAAACCAACGTTCTAATCAGATTAATAATGGTTAATACATTTTTCTTATATAAGGTTTGATCGCTCTTTTATCTTTTGTCTATCAGCTTACGTGGGTAATAGTGTCTTGAATTGATCGTAGTCACCAACCAAACCGTGCCAATCTCTTAGGCTGAAGACCCCTCCCCCCCTTTTTCGATTAGAATTAGGATTTAGACTGACATAGGTTTAACATAGGTTTAGATTAGAATAGAAGTAACATAGATTAGACAACCAAGATATTAATTAAATTGATAGATTTAACCTCGCTCTCAGTGATCGACACCATACTT
Organism: Tanacetum coccineum; assembly: GCA_026074375.1. Lineage (NCBI taxonomy): Eukaryota > Viridiplantae > Streptophyta > Magnoliopsida > Asterales > Asteraceae > Tanacetum > Tanacetum coccineum. The sequence continues at coordinate 47,122 of BQNB010006979.1, read as the reverse complement.
ACCATGAAACTACTACTGATCGGGTACACTGCCCGTTAAAGTGTTATTTTTGGTTGAGTCGGCAAAATATGAATTTAAAACTTGAATCAATAAAATATACACCACACAACGACACAGCAGAACATCTTGAGGTTATGAAAGAGCTTTTGAAGTACTCAGATGAGAAAACACTTACGAGAAGAAGCCGTTTGGAATTTGATCCTTTGCATATAGCTGCTAGTGAAGGACACCATGGTACATGTCTTTACAAATTTCTTTGAAGTGTTTTTCTTTTGTTAGTTTATTTCTGCAACTAACTAGTTTTCCTCTCATGTTAAATTGATATCTTCATAGCTTTAAGGTGACATAGCTACAAAAAAATATGCGTGTTATAGCATATATTGGTTCTATACTATGTGTTAACTTGTTCACACTTCTCTCGAGATGGCATATCATTCTTAAGACTTAGGCGTTACATCATCCTAAGACCTAGACATGTTAATTCTGTCATAATTAAAGCATCCGCATAAAGCATCATTATTTGCTGATTATAATCTATCTTAGGGATTAAAGCAATGGTGATCTTGTTAAACCATAGCTCATAGAGACTTTACCCACTTACCGCTTAATGGCAATCTATACACTAGTAGTCCACTTTTCCAACTATCCCATGGAATTAGAACATTATTTGTTGAATTATCTAGGTCACCTGCTAGTCAACACGATCAATAAACCATTGGCAATATCCAATTAACTAGTTAAGCTCGAAGTGTATCCTAGACACAGACTTATAAGGACAATATTTGTGTAACTATTATTCTAGGTGTATAAATTACTATATGGAGAGCAATCCCGGACTCTAGATCCTCTTGGTCCACTTAGCTAGATCCAGTTGAATGATAGGTCGCATACAAAAGCGCGTAAACAAGTATAAATTGATAAACATAAACAAGCATACAACGATAAATCAAGAAATCGATATAAACAAATACCAAACAATCAGTTCTTCATATTAATGGCTAATACGATGGTATTAGCTTCAAACGTCACTAATAATATTCAACTGAGGTAATAATTTTAGCCAATGGTAACTACGAGTTAACAATATGATACCAAAAACTAAATGATTACAAAAGTATATGGAATTACACGATGTCTCCTATGGAATTGAATACGTTGCTCGACCTCTTATGCTCTTTTTCTCTTCTGAAAATCGAATTTTATAGTTTAGGTATCAAGAATATGATTTAGCACACTTAAAACTTGTTTTTTAGTTTTCTATTTATAATGTTTGGAATTTGGTTCAATACGGCGTATCGAATGGGTTGGATACGGCGTATTGGGAATTTCTTAGAGTAGGGACCACGTTTGATATCTTCCAGAATATTATATTGATTCCATATATTAAATTACGGGCGTAATGAGTCCTTGGTTCGGCGTTATTGATCTTTAGTCTTCTGTGGGATTTTGGTGAGTGCAGGCTACGGATACGCCGTATTTCTTCTTGATGGTTATTACGGCGTTATCATTATTATCTTTTATATTTCTCTTATATCATACTTTTTGAATCTTTTTTTTTTTTTTTTTATTATTTTTTTTTTCATTAATTTTATTACCCTTAATGTTTCTCTCATTTTTTTTTTACTTATTTGGTCTTCAGAATAGTAATCTTCAAACAATATCTTCATTTAAGCTCCAAAAATAACGTGCCTTTGCTATGTTTCACCAAATTCACTCATAATTACTTTTAAATATTAAAATGCAATTCTCAAATATAAACGATTAAGTAACAATTCTTTGCAATAACTATACAAAATGGGTTAATATCGTGCGATTAATGATGCTATAAAATAGACGTTATTTGATGTCATCAAATATTCCCCCACTTGAATCCTACTTGTCCTCAAGTAGCCTTTAGAAGTTTCTAAAAATGTATCCCTAAGGATACTTTCCGTTAAAGCATTTATTCGATCGATTACAAGTACATAACCAAACACCTCACAAAATAGGAAGATGAAAATACTCAAATCACTCAACTAATCTATGTGGTAACATGTAACTATTTCGTTCAATTACTCAGTCATGACGAGTATCCTATCATAAGCTTGGCAAGGATACATATCTTAACCACTAAAGCCAAGGAGTAACAAGTTTATAAGGGTAAATATGGGTTTTTGTATGAAAGGCGTACAGTTTGATCATTCTACAATCTTTCACCAGAAGTACCACTCCAATAAGGCAGCTGAAGCACACATACACACCCGAAATGCCAGGATAGACATGTGTGTTCGATCACATCCTCATTCGAATTTAACCAACGGTTAGGATGAAGAATGATATAGGGTAGGAACCTTGTAACTTTCACCAAAAGTCATAAACCAACAAGGTACAAGACATGCATACACACCTGGAACGCCGAGATAGACATACATGTTCGTATGAATCCTCATTCGCGTAAAACCAACGGCTAATCATTAGGTGAGAGGGAAGTAAATTGTTGTTAAATAAAATCAAGAAACAAATAGATTAAGACTTATGATACAAGTTGCTAGACACTTATTTTCTCGACCATTATTATGACAAAGACACAACTATTTACAACGTCTTGATCATAGATCAAAAACAACAACTAAGGTGGCGTTCCCATAACGGTCAACTTCCTAATCATCCTAAAACTTTACATACTCTACAAGGTAAGTGGCGATATCTTCTACTTTGTACAATACTCTACATCGTTGATTTTTGTCGACGTATCAACGAATAACCGATCTTTCGTATAATTCCTTCGGTAATGCTCTTTTGCGAAACGATTATCTTCAAACTTTCTTTCTCTCTTTTTTTTGTATTTTTTGTATTTTTTTCATTTTTTTGCTAGCTATTCTTTAAATCTCGATGTAGTTTCACTATCTTCACCATCATAATAATTCGATAATTCTGCGGTAATTTCTTTCGTCTTCAGTTTCAGCAATAATTGTGACAGGTAGTATAAATCACATGAGATTTGGACTACTAATATACAAATCCATTTGCAATGTGCAAATTTCAACCGCACAAAGATAGAAATAACACAAGACTCGGGAAATACAAACTTTACACTTTAAGCAACTAGCAACCGTAAATTAAACTTTAATCTAACAGGGTAGGTTAAGGTGTAAGGGTGTAACGAAACAAATAATTGGTGTAAATTCCTAAAGGATTGGCTCTACGGGTTATTCTAGTGGATCATCACTCTAAAGATAAGAGTGGAAGGGTTTAACGGGAGGTTAACTAACCGGTGTAGTTAGTTAATAAACAACATGTATAGGCGATTTGGTTGTAATCCTAAGATTTACCAATTTAAACAAGTTACTCTAATTAAATCCATAATACTCATTATTGTGGTCTCGAATAGATATACCAACAGCCTCGTTCTTAAAGTCTACAACATCACCGGCACACTCATATTTTGTGGAATTTGGGTAAACATTTGGAAATGGAAAGGTTAAATCCTCACAATATCTAACAAGGGTTATTGTGTGCGAGTTATGTAACAAGTAATTTCACAAAAGTATGCTTGAAAATTTTTTAAATTTGAGCATAATTTAAGCCTTTTATTGTGAAAAATAGGACAAGTGATCATTCTAATTCCCATCCCCCCATTTGAATTATACAACGTCCTCGTTGTATATATAAAACATTAAATACAGGAATTTAAAAAGAATTAGAATGAGAAACTCCCTTGTATTTGCTCGGTAGATTCTCCATGTTGAGTTTATTAGTAAGATTGTGTGTTGAACAACCGTCTTGAGGTTTCAAGACTCCAACACTTTAAGATTTCCAGATTCGTAAATTCTCTACCAATATTCGTTGATATTTCCTTCACGAGGTCCTGTGTAAAATATAGGAAAAACAGGTGCATTCCTATCTTGGTACCTATGGTTAATTTAAACTAAACTAAAACAAACTAAATACGGGTCATTCTGTGGATACGGCGTATCAAGTTAATGAATACGGCGTATTCGCAGAACTTACAATAATGTTTTTAAAGTGCATCAAAAATAAAGACGCATTAACGTTCTTGACAATCAATACAACCGTTATGGGTGGTAAACGGTTACGCCGTATTGAAGTCTGGGAAGACAGACTCGATAACAAAATTAAATAACATTCTGGGTTGTCTCTCGGGAAGCACTTTTGTTTACAGTGAAGTCTTTAAGTTAGACTTTTCTTCAGCTTCCTTTTTATTCCAACTCATGCACGCAGATGTGCCCGCGTATGAGCCATTCTTTTGTCTTCGCATTTAGAATGTAATCGGGTCCTAGATTCAAAACTCCTTTGTAGAACCCCTTAAGCTTTTGGTATGCATGCGAGACTCCGTTCATCACATCCTTCTCATTCACCCCCCCCCCCCCCCCCCCCCCCCCCCCCCCCCCCCTTAGTAATGTGTGAATGATTGCATTGCCAATTAGAGTGGTGTTTAAACCTTCGGATGTGATAGCACCATTTGGTAGTTACTTCATTTCACTTTGTAAAGGGTATTCATTCCTTTAGACCGTTTCTGTTTAATATGCAGATTCTCTTAAGAATGTTCGCCAAAAATACATCGCTCATTACTTCATCACGATAGCATCCATATTTTCTGAACGGCAAAATTGTATCACAGAAAAGTTCGACAAATGATCAGGCACATTAATTAGGCTCCTACAAATTATTCCCTTTGTACACCATCTTATTTTTTATTTTTATCTATTGAATTATGAAATTTTCTTGACATCATGTTGACATACAATAACGGGAAAAAGTTGGCGTGAGTAAATTCAAATCCTATCATGCATGAAAACTTTAAGTTGTGAGCGCAATCTATATGGATTTTCTTATCGTCATCACAATAACTAGGGTAATCATCAATTCCTGTATCAAGATCTTCATTCCTAATTCTAAATTCCTCAATTACCTCACATTCCTCAATGGTGGGCATCAAATCATCTCCTTGATTTCTTCTAAGCTCAAATGGTTCGTTTAGATCATTTAATTCAATGTAATCTTCCAAGAAAGGGTCTAATGATCTATTAATCACCAAAGTTTCTCCCATAAGCCTAACTTCTAAATCAAGCTCCATTCTTTCTCTTAAACTTAGCATGTAAACCCTCTTAATTAAACTGCTAGTAGATATTACGCTTGTAAAAACAATCTTTTCTTCCTCTACCCTTAAAGTAATCTTTCTTTTGTAAACATCAATTTTAGCATGGGCGGTAGACAAAAATGGTCTTTCGAGGATCAAGGGTACTTTGATATCCTCGAGCATATCTAGAATTATAAAGTTTACGGGGAAAGTAAATTTACCAATTCTTACTAGCACGTTTTCAGCAATTCCTTTAGGATATTTCACCATTCTATCTGCTAATTCCACTGTTAACCTAGTGTGAGCTAATTCGCCTAATCCTAAGTTAAGGTAGGTCGAGAGAGGCATAACACTAACGCTAGCTCCTAAGTTAACAAGGGCGTTGTCAAAACAGAAATCATTAATAAAGCAAGGTAAAGTGAAACTTCCAGGGTCTTTCTCCTTTTGGGGTATGGCGTTGTTGATATGTGAAGCTCCACAAGCTTTCATGAATTTTGGTCCATAGTTCTACTCTTCTTCACAGTAATGATTATCCAAACGACTTGGAAAAGGAACCGTCGTTTGTCTTGCCTTGTATAATGGTGTATTGTTTTGTCTAGTGGATACGGCGTATTGGTTAGATCCAATATGGCGTATCGAGTTTGAATCAGCTTTAATGGAGGTTGAAATCGACTTGACTTGGTCTCTCGGGTTTGTTTTAGTTAAGCTTGGTAGGCTTCCAAATCCTCTCTCCTGTAGTACCATGCTCATTTGCCCGATTTAAATTTCTAAAGTTTTGATCGATGCTCCTTGGTTCCTTATGGCAGCATCTGTCGAAGATCAGAATTCATTGATCAAGTTAGATGTTTTCTTCGTGTTGTTCTTTGCTGATTCACTCATGAATTTGGCAAGGTTTCTTCCATAGATTACCTTCATTCCTGGAACGAAGGATTAGCGTTGTTCCTTTGATAGTATCCTAGAGCAGTTGCTCTATATCCCCCTCCTTGAAAAGGTCCACCAAATTACGTGTAGTAAGCTTCTTCTAGGGTTTTCCCTTCTTCTTTCTGTGGGAAATCCTTGGTGTAATGGGTCCTTTTGCATTGCTCGCATCCAACTTGAGCAGCATAAACTTTTTCATTCACTTTCTTAATCTCTCTTCCAAGATTGTTTAGTTGTGCTTGTATAGCAGCTAGTCCATCAGAAGTCTCGGTACTTCATCCTCTAGATGTTCCATTGTGTCATTTTTGAGAGTATTCAGCCATTTCTTGGATGGCTGTTTTGGCATCTGCAGCAGTTTTAGTCAGAACGGCACCTCTTGAGTCAAGAATATGTCGTGTTGGAACAGCCAACCTTTGTAGAACAAATCACTCCTGCTCTCAGTCAAATGGTGTTGGGAGGACACTTCATCAAGGCGTTCCTTAAACCAGCTCCCAATGCTTGAATAATGGGTTTTCATCTGGCTTTAGCTTGAAAGTTGTTGTATTTCCTCCATTTTTTGCAGTTCTGACCAGGTAAGGATGGCACCCTGTGAGGTAATGGGTATGGGTTCATCAGGACCCGTCACCCAAACCCGTGATTCTTTTTACTACCCGCCACCTAACCGTTCACCCACCAAATGGGTACAACTTTTTACCCATAATCATACCCGTGGGTACCCATCGCCCACGTGGATGGGGTAAACAATGGGCTTTGTGATGATGCACAGAATATAAAACCTTGTTATGTAACCTAACTATGAAACTAGGTAATAAGACATCATATCAATTTTCTAAATATCAAGTTCACAAAATATTTAATGACATGTCTAAAACTAGAAAAATTAATCATCATTCTGATACCAAATCACATACATTAGTTTGTACTGTAGATATATCATGTATATATCTTTAAAAGCTTGATATTTCATATTCATCTTTAGTCTTATAACTCAAAAAAATTGTTAGTTTACTGTGTAGTCTAGAGATCTTGGTAGTTTATAAATATATACCAACAACCTCATAAATATTTAAGTAGTATAATAAATTTTATTTTAACACAAATGGTTTAGGGGTACACCCGTAGGTATTTAGGCGGGTACACTATGGTTTTTAAAATGGGTACACCCATGATGAGTATGCATAATCTGCCACCCACCCGCCACCTATTGATGGCTACAAATTCTCACCCACAACCCACCCGCGGGTGAAAAATAACAAGATTACCCGCCCATTTACGTGCGGGTACCCATGAGTTATGGGTTTTTTCTCACCCGTTACCATCCCTATGACCAGGTGGGCAGTATTTGTTCAAAAACTTAGTTTTAAGATCTTCCTAAGTTTTGATTGAACCAGTTGGTTCGTTTCTTAGCCAACGAGTTGCGGCTCCAGTTAAAGATATAGAGAAGACTTAAAGCATTAGTTGATCCACAGTGATGTTAGGAACATGGAATAAGTCAACTATTTCAAAAACTTTTTCAATGTGTTCATTAGCATCCTCATTATCCGAACCGCTAAATGTGTTTTCTCGAAGCTCCTTATAGAATTGTCCTTTTAGTTCAAATTGATCTTTGTTATTAATTTTAGGATTAGCGACTCCTGATCCATAGTCTGTTCGGATTTTGCTCATGTATTGCTCCATTGTTTCTGCCATTTCTTCCTCTTCTTCTTCCTCTGAAGTATTCTTGTCAGAAAAAGTTGATTGAATCGAAGATTCTCAATTAGTCAAGACTTTGAGTTTTTAAGTTGTCTCTTGATGATCGAAACTCTCTATTCAGGTCTTCTGTAGTGTAAATAGTTCGTTCGTAGAACTCCTTGTCATGCACTACCTGAAACAAGGGATAAACAATCAGTAGGATTTGTTCCGGAGGAAGGTAGAAAAAATTTTGCATGAAAATCAATTATTTCAGTTTTTGTTCTAGACAATCGATACGCCGTATCCAATGAAGTGGATACGCCGTATTAATCAGTTAGACTGAATACGCTGTATTGGACAGAGAACTGGATACGCCGTATCTAGTGGAAGTGGATACGCCGTATTTAACTGTCGACCATAACAGTGTATTCAATAAAAACAATTAAATACGCAAACAATTAAACATATATACAAGCAAACAAGTATAAAAATATACAAATATTACATAATATATAGAATTACACTAATTAAATTACATATCCTACGGGTTAGATTAATCTAATATTAAAAATCCAAAATATCAAATAAAAATCAAGATTAATTTTCACTCCCCGTAGCGGCAGGCCAAAACTTGATTGTGTCCTCTGTGTGTGGATATTTTATTGTTTTAAGTTTCTAAATTTATTCTTTTGGTGGATCTCAACCCAAAAACACACTTTGTACGGGCAGTGTACCCGATCGGGGGATAGTATTTCGTGATAAGTAGGGTGTCGATCACTGAGAGCGAGGTTAAATCTATCAATTTAATTAATATCTTGGTTATCTAATGTAGGATCTCGATAACACTTCACTTCATATAATCGATCACGAAATCGAACCAAGAAAAGAGATAAAGAAAGATTGAGTTGTTTAGAGAGAGAAACTAGAGAGAGATGAGAGAAAAGAGAAAAGATATTATTTTGATATTTTGAACAACTAATCTTTCTAAATAGTATCCCCCCATTTCCCCCACCACCCCCCCAAACATACAAAAAGAGTTTATATAACCCAGTCGAGGTTAATGACTAAGCGCGGGATATTTAACTAGGACCCGGGCTCGGGTTTTGCTTGGGATTAAACCCGAAACATATACAATATTAGATAACTATCGAGCCTGATTCCCGATATTATACTATTACAACATTAACTAATTAAAATACCTTGACCCGTTACACGTTATTAATGAACGGGGGGACTTCCAGTTCGCTAATATTTTTGAGGCTAACAATCTCACCGAATGTGGTTCATTGATGACACTCTTACATGAGATAATGAGATTGGTTTTGTCGTTAAGATCATGTGGTCTTGGTCTTTCTCTTTTGTTTTCTTTTGTTTTTTAACTTGTTCCTTCATGCTTTGTGATCTTGACTTTGAGCCTTTGTCATTGTCTTTATCGTCTATGCCATCTTGCGGTCTTATGTCTTTGACCAACATGTCATTCTTTTGGCATTATCATGAAGGCTTTAAATCAGGTTCAGCGGAAGTCTTTGTCTTTAAATCTTGAGCTTTCTAGATAGTATGTCTTCGTAGATTGAGCATTTGAATGGGATTGAGGTTGCCGTTACCACCGTTTGACCTGCAGGTTTACGTTAGTGATAAACGAGAAAATTGATTTGAAAAACAATCGACGTGTCACTCGTTAAAGAGTTTTTGTAACACATCAAGAGTGTCATGTTTTTATCAAAATTCATCAACCGTCAATTCATTTACTGGACCAAATCGATATCCAGTTGTCACAAGTTTGATTCATATAGAATCTCGCAAGTCACCTACCAAGAGCTTGTTTGATATTGACTCAAGCAGGATTTCCATCTTCACATTGTGGAATTCTTTGTAGTATCACTTGGATGTTCATGCAAATATCACAATGATTTTGCGTAGGGACTTCTTGATACAGGTTGTGAACCTGTTAGATGTTCAACATGTGTTTGATTTGGGAATGTGTCCTAACGAGATTTTGATTGATCTCTTGGCTCCTCGACTCGATTATGTGCATTTTAGTTTTTGTACTCGAAAAGGCTTGTGCAGATTGCCACATATTCAATATCACGATCTCGGAATGTTGAGGTCAATAGATATCGGGTGTATCTCCATGACAATGAGAAAGTTTATGTTGAGAAATCCCGACATGGCTGGGAAGGGTTGGGCAATTGCATCCACTGGGTCCATGTATGTCGTTGTCATAGGGCAGCATTCATCTTGTGATTATAACCAGCTATTATTGACCGGTTTCTGCCTTAAGTTGTGGGGAGGGATTTCTTTCTTTTGACCCTTTATCCATAATTACTTTTTAAGTCTTCAAACGCCTTTATATGATTACCAAGGACGTCATTACTAACACCCTTGTTGTGATTGTTCCAGTGTTTGAGATCCAATCTTAGTTCGGGCATTATTCCATATTACATTCATCTCCATCATACATAAGGACTGTATTTATAACTTCGGATTAATCCTGGGCTTAGATCCTCGGTTCTGGTTGGATCATAGGATTGATTCATAACCTAACACTTATGACTTCAGAAATCAACGTGAAATTAAGATGTTGTGGGGTATAAGATCGAACATAAATACCTTTTCTTACTGTTCAGGCACATTGAGTCGAATAGAGCATATTTTAAATACAATTTTCTCCCTTATTTTAAATAATAAACACTTAGTTTTCTTGAAAATACCTTGTGATTAAATATGTCTTGAAAAATTCTGCTGGGGGAAAAATTTTATCAACATGAATGGTTTGGAAAACATTTTGATAATGTTTTGAATAACAATAAGAATGTCGTTGTTGATGTATCCATGAACATTAAAACTTTGTTTTTCGAATAATCTCCCCACTCAAAAAATAGGTCCAATTGAGAGAATTGTTTTTTGTCTTTGAAAAATTGTGAGGGTGGAGTGTTGAACCACGCAATTTTGAAAGATTATGATTTGTCATCGTGAAATTCTTGAAAATCGTGTTCAACTTTTTGGAAAAACCAGATGTTAGAGGACTTCTCTTCTAATGTTTAAGGTAAGCGCAATGAAAAGTAAATAAATGAAAATTATCCTTTTCTGGAGCTATAAAAACATTGTATGTCTTGTAAGAACAGCTCCAAGACGTGAAACGTTAACTTTTCTCGTTGTGAGGATAAGATATGAACATTCCTTTATTTTTAAGTCCTGGTTTAATGTACATGACATTTGCACCTTATGCCATCTAGAAAATTAGAAATGACATGTTTTGAAACTTTTGAAAACTCTCGCTCGAACTTCATTTACACACCCGTGTCAATGTTAATCGACATTTCTAGGCACGTAAATGTTATCGATTCCAAGAGACATGTCAAGAAGAATATTTTTGTAAATTTTTGATTTTCTGATTTTGTAATTTTCTTTTTGAAGTTTTATATTTATGATTTGGCTTTTTTCTCAAAAAATATGTAAACCCATGGTGTGTTTGAGGATGATATCAAGCAGTCGCATTTGTCAGAACCTCCAGATCAGTGGAGTCAAAATCTCTTACCAATCTTCTGACAAGATACTTAAAACGATCCTCTGGAAAGGCTCTTTCGTATAACAATGTCAGACTAAATGGTATTCAGTTTCTACAAAATATAGTTCAATTTAGACATTTCAACCTGTTCCTTTTTGAAATGACCACGGATGGATTGTGCTTTGTTCGCGATTGTTGACGGGGTTGCATGGATATTGTTATGGTGATGAGAAGAGTCGCATTTACATCGGTATTGTGTTGTAGTTGAAGCCAGTAATCTTGATGTAGTATATAGAAGACTGTGACCTCATCCACATACTTGAGCTCAACTTGCTGATACGCCACGTACTCTGCCTTGCCGGAAGTCTTGCGTACAGTTTTGTTTCTTTGACATCCAGCGTAAAGTTTAATCACCAAGGAACTGTATCCCTCCAGAAGTGGCTTTTCCGGAGTAGTATCAATGCATCCGGCAATGATCAGCCGTCAAAGCTTGAATCCTTTGGATACCAGAGTACCATGTTAATGGTACCATTTAGGTATTTAAAGATTCTTTTAACTCTTGAGGTGCTTTTTGTGTTGGTCGTGCTTGATAAGTGCACAAATAGCATACTGATTGCACTAAGTCTGGTATTACAGATCCATGCTACATGAGGTGACTCGATTTTACTACTCGGTAATCAGATTGGTCAACGGGTTCTCCATCAAATCTACATCTTGTTTGGGTTTTGTAGCCAAACGGACTGTACCAATAATGAGTGACAGTTGTCCTTATTATGCTTTTCAGAATTTCTAAGCGTACTGGCCTGATTGAATAAAAAATACCCTTTTTGGGGGATTGGTGGAGCTGTAAGTCCTTAAAAAGAACTTTAATCTCCCCACTAATGGGACATTTACAAATTACTGTTTTTGTGCATTACTTTTCAATACTTTTTGATATTTAGGGTTTGTAGACCCAAAAATTATGTCATCAACGTAAATCCTGCACTAGTATAGAATATACTCCCCGTATTTTTATCTTGAATAAAGTTGGGTCAAGGTTCCTTTAGTATTGCCTTTGGAATTAGGATGTTAGGAAAGTTCATCATACAGTGCTCTTGGAGCTTGCTTTATTCATACAAAGCTTTCCTCAGAAGGAGACTTTTTTTAGTTTGATTCTGGGATCCACGAACTTCTGGGATGAGCAACATAAAACCTCTCCTTCAGTGGACCATTAAGAAATTGTTTTCACGTCATCTGAAGTCGGAATACGACTTGTGTGCTGCGTAGGACAACAAAATCCGAACTGCTTCAAGCGAGCAACAAGTGCAAATGATTCTTCAAAATCAATTCCTCTTCCTGAGCATAACCTATTAGCTAACAAGTCATGCTTTGTTGGCGAATTAAGTCTGATCTGTATCCTTCTTGTTCTATTTAACCACTTTAGCTTTTATAAATCATCTTGCCAAATGGCTTTGTCGACTAGTTCCCAGGAATTTTAGTCAGCTCGAACTGATGAAGTTCATCCTGCATTGCTTTCGATCCATGATAATCAGGCCATTGCTCCTTAATGTTCTTCGGTTAACAAATACTCACAGTGAGAACGCGAGCATACACATTTCAGGATCTTGGCAAGCGTCGTCTTGTTTGAACTTGCATGGTTGGATTTCCACGACCTGGTTCTAAGGATGATCTCTGGTCCATCGTAATCATGACTTTGTGGTTGAAATGAATGCACATCGATATTATAATGTTGCGTGAGGAAAGACTCACCAATTTCTTGTACCCGTGTTATCAAAAGGATTGATAAATTAAGCTTCATTGATATGATGCATTTCGGTGCTTGATCATTGTTTATTTTCCTCAGCTGGACCGTGTGTTATGTGTTGGATTGTAATATTCTTAAGTAAAGGTACTGAAGAGAAATTCCAACCCTTGTTGTGTCGAATCTGTTCTTCTCTACTGTTGGAACAACATTTGTCTTGGGGGCACTGGGTCAGAGTTGTCATAATTCTGAAGGCCTTTTGTCCTTTGAGGAAAGTGGGCATGAAAGAGACATTTTCAACAGACATTTTTTGTCGTGGTGGGCGAGGTTGAAACTGTTGTGAATCAGACATCATTTTCTTATGATTTCATCAAACTTGATATGAATGGATCAACTATTAAGCGTGTTCTCTGTTGTAAACACGATATCCCCTTTCGACTGAGTAGAAATATACCACCATGACACATGGATTACCCTTTTTCTTTCATCTCATCCAGATTGTCCCCATCTTAGTTATGTAACAAATATATACCAAAGATGTAAAGATGTTTTATTTGAAGGTTTCCTGTCATTAATGATGTGATAAGCCGTCTTTCCATGAGTCAATATGATGATTGATCTGTTCTGAGTATAGCATGCGGTTGCAATTGCTTCAGCCCAAAATGATAATGGAAGCTTAGAAGCTGAGAGCATTGTTCGAGCAGCCTCAACAAGAGTTAAATCTCTTGTTTTTCTGAGTGCGGTTTCGTTCTTTTTACAACGCGGTTCTGTTCAGTGTTTCGAGGAGTGGAAGTTGATGTGCAATGACCTTTCTTTGAAATAAGCATGGAGTGTCTTGTTAAGAACTCTTTATGTGCCTATGTCAGTTCGGACAAGTAAATAACTTTGAGCTTGAAGATTGCGTTGAATCATCGTGAGAAAGTCTTTGAGAACTTCTGGTGTTTCATCCTTAGATCGTAGAAAAAGAGTCCAAGTGTATCTTGAATAGTCATCAACAATCACCAGAATATATTTCTTCCCATTTATGCTTGTAACCCGCATTGGACCACACAAGTCCATGTGAAGCATATTCTGCCTTCTTAGAAAAAAACTTGGAACAGCTTTTGACTTTTGAGCTTCTTTTTGTTTATTCATTTCACAAGCGACAAAGTTGATCCTTGGGACATATGTCATCTTAGGTAAGCCTGTCACATATCTTTCTTTATTGTAAGGTGATGTAAATCGATGTTAAGATGAGAAAGTCTTCGATGCCATAACCATGGCTTGAGTTGGTTTGATGAAGCTATTAGCCATGTATCAGATCGGAGTTGATGAAGTTTGTTTCTTGAAGAGATATTGTGTAGAGATAGCTCACGATTACCAGTTAGTAAATTGTTTCCCTCCCCCTAGAAGATCTCTCACAAACAAGTAGATTTTCCTGAAAGCAACCTCCAAATCGCATCACAGAATTGACCAAACGAAGAAAAGATTATGATTGGAGGCTTCGACATAATAAAACCTATTTGATCGTAAACATTCCTGTCAGATCTCCATAACCAAGAATTTGAGCAAAATTGATTCATTTCCAAAATGAACAGTACACAGAAATTTCTTCACAAAATTACACAACAGCTTGAGATTGCCCGTCATATGCTTTGTGCATCCAGAGTCAACAATTAATAGGATGAGTTGTTACAATCTGCAAGAGAATTAGAGGACGATGGAACATTGGACAAATTGGATCCTAAGGAATTTGTTATCTTCAAGACATTAGTATCTAGAGACAATCGTCTTATAGTGGGGACTCGAAAAAAAAATTTTTACCCTTGGGGGTTGATAACATCCTTTCATGATTTTAGGCATCCATATCGTTTTGGTCCTAAAGGTTTTTGTGTCCATTTTTATCTCTGATGGACATCTCTTGCTAATCCAACCATTTACATTCCTGATTTGTATTCTCATACAACTCCTTATGGTAACTCTTGGATTTCTGAATAGTGGTATCTGATGCAACTGTTTTCTTATGAGGTGTTGCAACAGATTTGTTCGCTTTTCTCTTGGGTTTACTAGCACTAATAGGCACTACATTAGGCTTCTTAGTTCTAGCATTCACGTCATTTAAGTATCTAGAAACACAAGCATCATGATTAGAATTAAACACACATTTTCCACATTCAGCACAAATAGCATTCACATTCGAAGTTCTAGAATTTGAACTATCATTACACGCAGTTACAGACTTTGTTTTCTTAGAAATACTAGAAATCCTATGATGGTCTTCTACTTCCTTCTTTTTAAACTTTACTTGACTATTGTTTGGCACGACCTTATCTTTAACTTGATAGCACTTACGCTGTGGTCTGCTAACACTAGTAGTGTGATTTACTCCTGAAGATTTAGACACATGAGGATTAGTATTCCTAGAAGCATGAGGCAACTGTGGTTCTCTGTTTTGTGTTGTGGTAGTGGCAATTCTATACATTCCTGGTTTAAGCACATTCGAGTGTATTTCTGCTTGTTTTCTATTCTGAGGCAAATTCTGTTGAGTGACTTGTTTAAACAAACCATCCGACACATTAGTTTTATTAACCGACTGTTTCGTTTGAAAACTTCTCATTTCAGGAGAATTTGAAAAAGGAGTCGGTTTTCCTAAAATTGATGGTTTTGGGTATCTGTTGGAGCATTTGGTGGTCGACAAAGATGGTTTATCAAACTGATTTTCCACAGACTTTCCTTTTGATACCAGAATGAGTTTCTTTAAACTCATTTTTCACCATGTTCTTGTCTTGACATTTTGGAGCTTTCAAATCTTGTATTGCATGCTATTGTATCAAGTTCTTTCGAAATACCATTTGAAGCATTTTCTTTGCAAACTGGGTTGTTTTTCATCTGTTCTTTACAATGTTGTAAAGAAAGTTCAAGAGAAATCGAGTGTTTTTCAAGTTTAGCAAAACTCTTTAAAAGCTTATTATGAACTTCGTTATTAACAGATTCAGTTTGTTTTGATAGCTTTTGTGCAAGACATTCACATTCTTTGACTTTATGAAGATACATGCATTGTAATTCAGCATAAGCATTTAAATCAGACAAAGAATGCAAATATGAACATATAACATTTTTAGACAACAACACTCTTCAAGAAGTAGATCATTACATATTTGAAAAATCAGCCTTTTAATATTCAAGTTCGTCACCCCGCTTTTTCAAGGGATTTAACGTACTCATATTTCTTGCATTTCGTTTTAAGTTTCATGTTCAATACGAAAGAGCTATTCTTTTGTGATTTTATGGAAGAGGCATTAAAAAGGTTTTTATCAAAAGGGTTTTTTCCATATCTGGCAGTTGGCACGCGGAAACAAACTACTAGTTTGTTTACGCAATTTGATCAACATTTTATAAATGATTGATGTTAAATGTAATGTCAGTTTAAAAACTTGTCTAACTTTTACTAATAGATTCCGAATGGGTTGAAAGGCCACGGTTTTAGCAATGTATGGGTTTTGTTCTAACAAACGGTTCTTCCACATTGTATTCCTGTACTGCCTTTCCGCGTCTCAACTGATAAAGATTATCCAGTGAGAGTTGCTTTGAAAAATTTCATAAGACTATTTTTGTTTTGTGTAATATATGGTTGTTACATAATCTTATTATTCAATTTTTGATATACTGCTTGTTATCAAGAATCATGGTCTACTTCCCTATCAGGGGCAAATCTGTTTGCAGGATCAAAGTTATCAAATAGGATCTCTACAACAGGGCTCTCAGGATTGAGCTTTATTGTTGGTACCTTGGATTGCAAAAGGTTGGTCTACCATTATATGGCGAGCATTTGGGTGATAACATATGAATGGTCGAATTGATGGGGGATTACGAGTATAATCAATTTCCATTCAAAAACTTTAATTGTTTTGTCCATTTTCATCATCTTGTCAATATCTTTATCTTCCTTAAACCTTTAAATCCGAAATGGCCTTTGTGTTTCTTTGATGATAACTTCCAGTTGTGACCTTGGTCAAAGACTCTTTTGATAATTCATCGTTGTTTCTGGTTGAGAACTGAAATTTCATAGGCTTTAGTTTTTCAAACCTTCTTTACTTTCAATGTCTTTTAGAGCTACAATAGTCCTAGAGTGTCATTTAACTTTGTTTGAAGAATTTCATAATCAATCGTCGGTCATTAAAAGGATTTTGTACTTCTCAAACTCATTTTTGTTTGTTCTGAAGGGCTATGAAGAAAACTATCCCGACAACTAATAGCATCCCCAAAAGCACTATTAGTTTCATCAAGGTAGTTTTGCATTTTCCTAATTCTTGAGTCCAATGATGCGGTTTGCTTTTCCTTAATTGCTTTAAATCGTTTTGTTTTTCCTCCGTATCAAAGAGTTAATTTTGCAATTAATATTAGAAAGCGTAGCACGCTCATCAGCACATTCCTGCCAGCTTTTTGATCAACCTGATTATCATGTGTAACATATATTTGATGGAATCTAGGAGTGGCATTGCTACTCATCCTTCTCCAATACATATGTGTCGTTAAGGGATTCGTATGTCACGAATGTCATCTCCACAGATGTCATACACAGTACTTTTTTCATGATTTAGTGTACCTGTTCCAATGGATAGACCAGTAGACTGGATTTCTTCAGGTAAGACCTCCGGAATCTTTGCCATGAAACTGTAATGTGCTTCCAATTCCTATTCATCAATCTCTTCATCCGTGTCCTCTAGCCAATCAGCTTGCTCAGCTTGCAGTGGAACACCTTGTTCAGCTTGTTTGTACATCATCATCTTTTCCTTGTGATACGCGTAGTCTTTAACCCGCTTTGGCTTCTTGCATTCCTTTGCATAGTGCCCATATCCCTTGCAGTTAAAGCACTGTATCCTAGTCTGTTGCACTACCTGACTGCCTACTGTTTCCCTAGCCCCAGCAACTGTCATTGTCCTTTGATTCCCAAACTGCCTTGACTGATTTATCATTGTTATACTTTGGTGTGGTATCTTCAGTCTTTGTTCCTAGGTTTGTAGTAAGTTCGAAGGGTTGTTGTTGGTCGGTTGTAGAGACTTCTTGAACTACTTTGCAAGGAGTGCCAAATTCTTGTGCATTTCTTTGTCCTCTGTGCGTGTTCAGGATCACTGTCTTCTTCGAGAAAGATAGATTGAGGTGTAATTGGTTTGGCGACCTCTTTTGCCTTGTGTTGGTAGATGTACTTTGTCTTTGGAAGATGATGTTGCATTTGATCTTTGAGGTTTTGGTGCCTTGATAGTAAGTATATGACATATGGTTTGAGCTCAAGCCGCAAGAGTGCTAATGGATTTTGCACTTTTGGCTTATTCTATCAGCACGAATATCATTAACCTCTTCTGAAAAATGCTTGAGAATGTTCAAATAGTCTGTGATTTGAGATGGATGTATATTTTTTCTGATTGCTTGACAAACGTTACAACCGTCACAAATCTTGACCATTCTGGTTGAAGTTGTTGAAGAAATTGAACGTTCACTTGCATTGTAGTAACTTGCAAATTGTTCCTTGTCAACTCATTCGTCAGTTTATAAAACCGTAAGTAATACGACTCCATTGATTCTCCATCTCGAGAAGTAAACTTCCCAAATTCCCAGAACGGATTGGTCTTTACATCTTGTACGTTCAATGATTCACCTTGTTGTAGCCTTTCAATGGCTATCCATATCTCATTCGCTGTGTTGCACGCATCAACAGTTGAATAGATTTCATCTCCAATACCAGTTAAAAGCAAGAAAATTGCTTCCTTTTCAGACTGAAAGTGTTCTTTGTTCTCTGGAGTCATGTTCAATACAGTTTCAATTGCTGTATGTTGTTAAACTGCAGGACGACCTTCCGCTGCTGGAACAGCCGTTGAAACTGAGTAACTCGCCGGCAATAAAATAAAGCAAACCGCTGCCAGTGGTAAACTCGCTCCTAGAACTATTTACTGAAAACTCGCCGTCTTATATTTTATTCAAACAGCCTTCAAGTTGTACAACTCGCTGCCAAACTTTCTAATCAAACCTGGATCACATGGAATTGGGAATCGCTGAAGCCTCATCACAACCTAACACAAAGCAAATGGATGAAGAATTCCCTGCCACGGCTTATCCAAAGGTTCAGGAGAATCTTAAACTCCCAACTGAAGGTGATGTGAGACTTGAGGATCTCCTGCAAGCCAGCTGCAACCTGTCCTTCTCTGCAAAACCGACACGAAAATTAGGCTTCACCAAATCAGTTCCATTGCGGAGAAGTCTAAAGGAAGACGAACTGAAAAGGACATTACTAAAGCGAATGTGGGGTTTCAACCTTTGGTCACGGTTCCCATACATCATGACACCTCGTCAGTTCCTCTAATGACCACTCCAGTTATTGATCTCACTGTCTCTCAACCAGCCTCCATAACGATTCAAGCTTCACTACCAACATCAACTGCAACAACTATCATATAACTAACATCAACAACAACTCTTCCACACCTTCCACCTAACCACAACTGGGCATTTCAAACTCGTATCAATTCATCAGTGGATTGGTGAGCTGGAACAAAATATAGCGGTTCCAGGTGGACTACAATATCAGCCCTGGGGAAATGTTAGACAAGCAACAGGACATGATCCACACAATTGGAGACTCAATACTGGCTGAGTGATCTGAGAAGCAGACAATAGAATATATAGACAAGCAAGAGATTGACAGAAGTAAAAAAATCGAAGAAACGGTGAAAGAGGCTGTTACCGCATCAGTTCAGTATGCAATGAGAGCCCCTCTTCGTGCTCGCTTCAAGGATCTCCCTACTTCTGACATGAAGGAGATTCTGCTTCAACGCATGCTTGAGGAGAATTATGACAAGGGCCACGAGGATCACTGAATGGCCTATGAAGCATTACAAAAATCTATTCTTCGTGATGAAAGCGAGCAATTTGATGCTGACAAGGCTGAGGAGCGTAAAAAAGATAAATAGTAGAAGGATTTCACAAAAACCCCACTGAGGTCACCTATTCCACTACCTCCTCCTCCACCACGTCTGGTGCATCAGGGGCTTCCGGTATAACTGGAGCCTCTGATTTCGCTCAAGATCCTCTTCCACCACCACAGTCTCTAACAACCATTCCAGATTGGATCAGTCTCCTGGACTAGCTGCTCCGGCTCGTCCAAGACAGCCGCTACTACTACATACACAGCCTGGACAACGACCACCTCCAGATTCGAGCCCTCTGCCTCATCTATTCCCGAAGACGTATTTATGCATGAAGAGTCAGACTCTGAAGCTCAGGATATGGTGTCTGATAATGAAGATATCGGCTGTAGGCACGTTCCCAGAGTTAATCTGAATTAGAATTGGTTTAAGACTCTATCCGAAAACGAAAGACCTGTGACTTCTGAACCTGCTTGGTCAATTCCCTCATCAAGTCTACCTGTCCCCATCCACAACTAGGCATCTGTGTTAGCCTCCAGCTACGTACCTCTACCGGAGAACTCTCTGCTTTCATAGACCAATGATATTAGAGTGTTTATTGATTGGTTATGCAAGAAGCAAGGAATTATAGAGCTCACACCGGAACACTTAGAAGGTCTTGCATATTAAGTTGTCAAAGCCTTCCATCCTGACGTGATTCATCTCTAATTTCAGATAGAGGAATGTCATAAGATTCTGACCAATCAAGTAGACGACAGACTTCTCAGGTATAACGTTAGCTGACCACTCCCATTGGGTGGTCCTCCAGGTCAAGTCATGATTCAGATAGAGTTCTTCTTCAACAAAGATTTGGATTATCTATGATTTGGCAGCAAGGGTGACAAACTTGCGTTGTCAATCACAAAGATGAAAGCTGCGTATTATCCTGATGTCGGGTTAGAACAGATGGTTCCCGATCAGATGTGGATCGAATAAGAGTGGATGTATGACATTTCTGCAACTTATGGTATCTCCCACTGGTGGTTTAAGAGACATAAATTCTACATCGACCGACACTCAGCAGAAACCAACCAAAGAGCTATTGTCAGGACTCACATGAGAATCCTAAGTTGTCGTCGGGATCGAGTTCTTTCGATTTACAGTGTATGTTTACATGAAAAGATAGCCTCGAAGAGAGATAAATCAGAATATTACTATTGCTGAAAACGACTTCAAGGATCTGTACCCGAGTAACTTTGAAGACTTGTACCTTCAAGGTCACCTGAACCACCTACCGCCAAGGGACAAGAAGATTCTCTCTACTGCTGTCACCATATGGATCAGGAATCTGGTTATCAGACAACGAGTAGAAGACTTCTAACTCGGCATCGAGAGTTACCAAACTCAGCTGAACCCTCACCCAAACCTCGCTGGGTAGTACTGGGATTCGAGTTCATGCACGACTACAAGATCCTTGACTCTCCAAGAGCCGTACTGTTCAGAGACAAGTATGGTATGCAGATGCTCATGCGCTTCAACGAAATCCACAAGTTCAGTGATGGGACTCTACAACAAATAGATGAAGCTTTGGACTATCGGTAAATGATTCACAGGTTAACAAGAACAATATTGGCGCTGAATACACCAGGTTTTTGGACCACGACATGATGTGATCAGTGCAGAAGTTTATGTTTGCCATTCAAAGCGGCTAAAGCTCAAGAGAATCTTCCGGAATTGAGAAGCTTTGTTGGTGGTGATTACGCGGCGGAGGACTACAGATTCTAAGGAGAACGAATGATGACATCTTCTCTTTAGTATCGTATTTCTTGTGTGTATATATTGTAATCTTGTTACATTTTTAAGTAGTGTATCTTTAGGTTTGGGTTTTTTTATTTGGTGTCAGTGTATAAATTTTCATGAGTTTTTCGTTAAACTTAATAATCCTTTCAAAATTCTTATTTCCTTGACCACTAAACAAATTCCCTCAGTAATTTGAGGGGGAGCATTAATATGTTCCAATATCAGTGTGTATTTAATTAGACCATATTTTCTCCCAAATTTTCTAACATATTTAAATCAATTGAGATCCTAAATCTCAAAAGGTTTAAAATTTTTGATTAGGGGAGAGAATGTGATTTAAATATTAAATCTGATAAAATGTGATCTATTAAGACTCAAGCAAGTTCTCTTCCCTCCATGTGCCAAACGATTTCGAATATCGTCGCAATTGTTGAGGGGGTATCAGTTTTATGAATCAAAACAATCAAGGTACTAATGCTTTGATGTTTACATCGGCTGTACCTTGATTGATTTTCAAATGGTTTTATAGCGAAGACAATTGTGGAAATACCAAAGACCGACCCTGTAATTAATTTATCAGAGTTATAAGGATGGTAAGGTTAGGTATGAGTTCCCACAATCCCGCCAGAGTGAGAGGGATCTACCCAGGGACAATTCACTAGTTAGTGTAGAAGTCCTTAGGTATGATTACAAAAGGAGTAATGTGAATAAGGGAATAGTGCGGACTGAGATGGAGCTAGTACTGGAACATACCCAACAAGGCACTAGTAATGAAGTCTCGGTAAGCACTTAAGTGGTTAAAGAATGAAAAAGAAATGTTAAGATAAAGGGTGAAAAGAAAGCAACCCTCCTTTAACATTAGGCAGAAACTGGGTCAATACATATGCTGTTAGAATCACATGGCTGATTGCTGACATGGAAGACAAGTATCATGGACCCAATGATATGCTGCACAACCCTCCCTAGCCACTCAGAATCTCTCAAAATATTTTTGTTTCAATTGTCACAGAGACTTAACACGTAATCTACCGACTCTCTCACTCCGAGTTAGTCGGTATTGAAAAGGTTGTCTGCTCCAGCCTCCGCTCACTTAAATCAAAACGCACTATTGAGTCTAGAGCCTAGAGATCATCAATAAATCTTGTTTTGGACACTATGCCAATATACTTATCTTTCACAACTGTAAAACAAGGATTAATCTTATGAGACCTACGATTATCCTTATGATATTGCCAAAACATCGAGTGATACGAAGAGTTTTTCACATGAAGGGGGGGGGATGAAAATCTGCCTAGAGCCAACATCAAACAAGCTTAGGTAGAGTTGACTTATAGATCCCTTATAATGGATCAAACTTGTGACATTTGGGCATCGATTCGGTTCCCCAATTATGAATTGACGGGAGGTCCATTGAATTTTGATTAAAGCTTATAACTCTCGGATGTGTACCAAAACATCACTTTTAACTAGTGTCTCATCAATTGTTTTCCAAATCTTTTTATCTTTAATCGGTGAGATAGTAACTCAGTGATTCACTCTTACCTTTCTATTAGTAGCAATACATTAGTGAGGTAGCCTGCTTTGAGGTGTCTGGTAAAGAGATACTAGCAAGTACAGTGAATCTAATGATTGCGTTAGATGATCTAACACTTTGAGCTGGAAACCCCTGTCATATGGATGGGTTTATAATGAATCTACCATGATCACATGTACAATTATATTTACTATAAAAACGGTACTACACGGAAACCAAAAGGATAATGCAAAATCCGAACTTTTGACGAATGACAAAGCCATATTCGTCACCAAGCTTTATTGTTAACTGTTTTATTTCAAGATTACATAAAGATGGAGATGCAGATACCTCATTCTAGCAGAGTCAAGTTCATAGCCACATGCTCATACTCAAGGCTCAATGACTTTATAACTTCAAGAAAGAATGACCCAAAAGCTTCCACAAACTTTGATAAAAATTTCAAAAAAATAAAAAACGGTTTTTTGTTTCTTTAGTATGTCAAAGATATAATGTTGTATTGGTACTGATGAAGAATTACGAATATAAAGTCAAGCTTTCAAGATTGCAACAAGTATGAGCATGTCGGCCCAAAAGTCACGAGCACACAAAGTAAAAGATCACAAGATGATGATTAGAGATTTACTTTGGCTGATGATCTCAAGAAAGCTCAAGATCACATTCAAAGACAAGCCTAAAGGAAAAAGCTCAAGCTTAAAGTCAAAAGATCACTACTCATATTTGTACAAGAGATCAATGAATGAGGAGGAATCAAATTTTACGAGCTGAGTTAAAAAGTCCAAGGTCATTATTGCTAGGTTTTCAAATTGTATTTTCAGGGGTGACCTCCCTTAGGGGGAGATTGTTAGGATCATGAAAAAGACTCGGTCACCTGTGTTTTTTCTAGCATAGTTTAGCTCGTAGTCTTAATATTTATCGTTTAGTTACCGTATGACTTATGGCGTTGGGCCGGGTCTTTACCCACATGTTAGCCCACTCCATAGCCCACTTAGGGCACATAAACTCTTGTATTTAAACCCCCTCTCAGCCATTGAGAGGGGTTGGTTGTTCATTGTATAACAAACACACACTAAGTGTCTTTCTCTTACTAGAACTTCCTATTTTCTCTCTCTAGAAATCGGCCTACACACTAATCCTTGATTGTGTTATGATTTCCAATATACTACATTTGTCCTTGTCAAATAAGACCAAATTTGCCAGCCCAGCCCTTACGGTCTCTTTGGGAGGTAATGGAACAGCGTCCTTGCAGATGGGTAGGCCAATGGCGGATACAAACTTATCTTGAGTAAAGGATAGGGGTTTATCCCACCATGAGAGTAAGAAGGTGATGGTCTTAGTCTCCTCTTTAACCTCTGTTGTATACCATAATCCTCTAGTATTCCACATTACCATTGCGGAGGGGTCTGAACGGTAATGGGCTCCCTATTGATGCAACAGTTGAGAGAAAACCGAGCATGGGTCAAAATGACTCATTTGAGTGCTCAAGAAGGGCTACAACGTTGTTGAAACCAATTATACTGTCTGTACACCTAAAATTAACCTTGGATGATGGAATGAGTTGTTGTGAGTGTTGTTTTATTACTGAGGTGTTGTGATGAATGTGGATTCTATGCCATTTGATTTAAAACTTTTGAATTTAGCTTTGATGAAAGGGGTGTATGCAAGGTGATAAAAATGGAGGTTTTAATGGTTTTTTTGAGATAAGTAAAGAATGAATGTATGTGAACAAAAGGTGACACTTTATACACAAAAGAAATTTATATGTTTAAAAATAAAATGATTGAGTCCGCATTAAATGCGTAGTGGTTAAAACTATTACGAACGTGGGTCCCTGACCTTAGAGGCACTGTTATTTCTACATTTTGAGAAAGTTGGTACAAGTTTTGAGTGAATCTTGAATTATATTTTTGAAAATGTTTGTCTTTCAACTTCCTAGTTACATTTAAGTTACCTTAAAACATTTAATATTTAGGTCAGAGACTCACTAAAGGTACTTGTTACTCAGATACTTATTTATTCTCAGACACTTGTTTCTCAATATTGAGCATACCCAACTCAGCTACCAATCTAGTAATATCTAAGGCTCTAGCTTAAAGGCTTGGTATAGATATGCATCTAATTGCATGTGAGTGGGTGTAAGCGATAATGGAAGCTCAATATCTCCTTTTAAAATGTGGTCTCTGATAAAGTGATACCTGATGTCAATATGTTTTGTCCTGAAATGCAACACTGGATTGTTTGATATGGCAATGACACTTGTATTATCATAAAATATGGGCACTTTATCATAGAGAACATCATAGTCAGCCAGCTGACTTTTGATCTAGAGAACTTGAGCACAACATCCAGCAGTAGCTACATACTCAGCTTCAGCTGATGACATTGCTACAGAGCTTTGCTTCTTTGCACTCTAACATACCAACTTTCCTCCAAGTATCTGACAACCTCTTGATGTACTCTTTCTATCCAGGTTGCACCCAGCGTAGTCTGAGTCAGAGTATGCTTTTAGATCAAAGCCTGATCCTTTTGGATACCAGAGGCCAAGATTTGGAGTTCCTTTGAGATACCTAAAAATTCTTTTTACAGCAACAAGGTGGGATTCCTTGGGGTTAGCTTGGTACCTAGCACAGAGATATGTGGAGAATTGGATATCATGTCTGCTAGCTATAAGGTACATTAGTGACCTTATCATGCCTTGTGATTTTAAATATGTCTTGAAAATTCTGGTGGAAGAAATTATTATCAGCATGAATGGTTTTGGAACATTTTGATAATGTTTTGATACATAAGAATTGTCGTTGTGTGTATCCAAGAAACATTAAAACTTTGTTTTTCGAAAAACTCTCCTCAAATATAGGACCATTGAGATAATTATTGTCTTTTGAAAACATTGTGAGGGGATGGAGTGTTGACACACACAATTGAAAGGAATTATGAATTGTCATTTTGAGAAATCTTGAAAAATTCTGTTCAGCTTTTTGAAAATATACCAATTGTTAGAGGACTTCTCTTCTACCGCTAAGTGGTTAAGCGCACTTGATAGTACACATATCCTTTTTCTTGAGCTAAAAACATTGAATGTATTGTAAGAACAACTCAAGCCCGAGAAACGTTAATTTTCTTGTTGTGAGGATAAGATATAAACCTTCCTTTATTTGAGTCCGGGTTATGTACTGATATTTGCACATAAGCCTTTTAGAAAATTAGAAATGACATGTTTTGAAACTATTTGAAAACTCTCGCTCGAACTTCATTTACACACCTGTGTCAATGTTAATCAACATTTCTAAGCACGTAAATGTTATCGATTCCAAGTGACATGTCGAGAAGATTCTTTTTGGAAATTTTATGTTTTTATTATTTTGTATTTATTTACCTGTTATCCTCAGCATTGCTATATGATGGTGGAATAGTAATTCCAACTCATTTTTTTTTTTATTTTTTTTTTTTTTTTTTTAGTCATGATGTAGCTGTCTTGACTGCTTAAGGACAACTTTTGGAACCAGCTTTGAACTTGACTGTTCATTGCTGTGGTCTTGAATTCCGAGTTCTGAACGGTTATGATCAGAAGTTATTTGATGAAGAACGAGGCCTGAACTGATGTGAACAGACATCATAGCTATGAAGACCGAGGCTTGATCTGCTGCAATCAAACGTCTTTGCTGAAGATTTCATCTTTTGTGAAACCATTCTGGCACTGGTTTCTTAGATATCAGTAATTTCTACAACCACACTCTGAGATTTTCCTGCTTTTCATTGTATAGTGCATCTGTAATTAGGTCAGTTCTTTTTTGCTTTTGACCATTGAATGACGTACCTGCACTTAAACCCAGAGTTTGTTTGCACGTATGAATATGATGGATATCTACATTTGAACCATGTGTGGGTTTACTTTCAACCTTGCTCGTGCAAGAGTTGAATAACTTTCCTATGGGAACCCACCTAAGACCAATAGTCTTGAGAATTCTACCTGTTAGTTGCCACCTAAGACAAGATCTAGGATTCATTGTTTTCTCATGGACAATGGTAGTCTTTTTGTTTGAGAACCTATGTCATGTGGGGATCTGTCTTTTTGGTTTCTTAGATGCACTTGACTTTTCTACGGGCATATATCTCTTTGTTGTCTTATAGGATTTTGCATCCTTATTCTGTGCAGAGGCACGAGGATTTAACCTTGAGAGGTATTCTAAGACGCATTCATCATGATTTGCACTGTAAAGGTACTTTTTACATGTAGGACATTGCAAGTCATTGAACTTCAAGAAAGGCTTTTGTTTCCTATGTTCTCCTAAGTGAACATATTTGTTTGAAACCTGACTACTCATTGATGCTTGCCAATTCCTAGGTTGTGGTTTCTGCAACCTTTAGCAGTGCTGGGTAATTCTAGCAAAGGATCAATTATATAGGTTTTTCACATTCAACATATTTGTCTTTCTGTAAGGTTGGTGCTCCTTTTCATAGCTTGATCTAGGTAGTAGTTACTGACCCATGTCATTTGAGCCTATACAATTCTTTAAGGTGACCTGAAATGACACATGCTTTGGGTTATTCCTAGACGGGGCCAGGTGCAATCACATTGTGTTTTCGAACTGCTTGCTTTTCTTATCTGAGGGAAAATTCTGTTGATCGTGACTTGTTTAACAAACCTATGGTCACATTAGTTTTATTAATGTATGTTTCATTGAAAATCTTCTCTTTCAGGAGAATTTGTAAAAAGGACGTTGGTTTTCCTAAAACTGATGGTTTTTGGAATTCGTTCTTTGTGAGTTGGTGTTGTATTCGAACAAACATATGGTTTCATCATCTGAGTTTCCACAGAGTTTTCCTTGGTTCTTCGTTGAGTTTTCTTCAACTCACTTATTGCTATGCTTAGTTGTCTTGCATTTGGAGGCTTTCAAAATTCCTGTATTCATGATATTCGTTCATGTTCTTTTTGAAATACAGGTTATCCGTTTTCTTTGCAAAATTGATGTTGTTGTTTCCTGTGTACTTTACATTGTTGTAAAGCAAGTTTCAAGAGAAAATTGAGAGTGTTTTTTCATGTTTAGAAAAAACTTTTTTAACAATTTATTATGAACTTCTTTGTAACAAATTTAGTTTGTTTTGAAAAGATGCTTTATGCAAGACATTCACATTCTTTGACTTTATGAAGATACAAGCATGTAATTTCAGTATGAGCATTTAAATCAGACAGAGAATGCATATATGAGCATATAACATCTCTTTAGAACACACACTCTTTCGAGAAGTAGATCATATATGTTTTGAAAAATCGCCCTTCTCAGATTCAAGTTCGTCAATCTCTTTTTAAGGGGATTTAACGTACCTCAAAATCTTCATGCATTTCATTTTAAGTTCAATGTTCAAAACGAAAGCTATATTTTGGTGATTTTATAGAAAGAGGCATTAATAAGGTTTTATCAAAGTTCCTTATCATGAGCAGTTGGCATGGCGAAATACAGCTACTAGTTTGTTTAAGCCTAGTCTTTTGATCAACAATTCTCTAAATTGATTGATGTTAAATGTCTGTCTTTATAAAAACTTGCTACTCCTTTTACTAATGGATTTCGAAACGGGTAGAAAGGTTATGTTTTTAGCAATGCTTGGTCTTGTTTTAACAACTGTTTTCTCTTACATTGTCTTCCTAACTTCCTTTATGCTGTAGGGGGGGGGGGTGATTAGTTCAACTGATAAAGATACTCAGTGAGGGCTTGCTTTTCAAATAATTTCCATTTATAAGACTATTTTGTTTTGTGTAATCATATGGTTTCACTATGTCTTTATTTAATTTTGATCTACTTTCATTATCAACAGTCATGGTCTCTTGCCTTTCAGGGGCAAATCTGTTTGCAGGATCAGAAGTATCAAATGGGATCTCATACAAATAGGGTTTTTCAGATTGAGCTTTCTTGAGGTACCTAGGATTGGCAACACGGTTTTAGTCTACCATTAAAATGTGCGCATTTGGTGTGCTAACATATGAATGGTCTGATTGGATGAATACGAGTTATAAACAATTTCGTTCTCAAAAACTTTAACTTGATTTGTCCATTTCATCATTTTTTCAAATATCTTTATCTTCTTTACCTTTGAATCCGAAAACGACCTTTGTGTTTCTTTAAGATAACCTTCCAGTTGTGACCTTTGTTAAAGTACTCTTTTTGACTAATTCATCGTTGTTTCTGTACTGAGAATTGAACTTTCATAGCTTTGTTTTCAACCTTCTTTAATTTCAATGTCTTTTAAAGCTAATAGTCCATAGAGTTTCATTAACTTGGTTGTAGAATCTATAATCTATCGTCCGGTCTAAAGCTTGTACTTCTCAAAACACATTATGTTTGTTCTGAAGTACATCAGAAAACTATCCCGACAACTAGTAGCTCCCCAGAGCTCCTACAGTTCATCAAGGTTAGTTCTGCATCCTTCCAGTTCTTGAGTTCAATGATGCGTTTTGCTTTCGTTAATTATCTTTAAAATTGTTTTACTTTTCATCAAGTATCCCAGATGTTAAATTTGCAATTAATTAGCAAGGCGAACTTCCGCTCATAAGTACATTCTGCAGAATTTTCTTTAGAATGGTTGTCTTTCTTGTTAGCAAACATATTATTTTCATATTGTTTTGTACCTGTATCAATGGCGTATTAGTAGAACTTGTTTCTGAAGGTAAGACTTCATAAATCTTTGCCATGAAACCATAATGTGCTTCCATTCCTGCTTATCAAATCTCTTCATCTGATACAATCCCATGTTGTTTAATTTCCTGAACTTGTAAACGGGTTTGATTGAACCTCTTGAACCTTGCACTGTTGAATCTGCAACTGTCTTTCACTCAACTTTTTCAATGTCATCTTAAGCTCTTGCTCATGACTTGCTCTTTCTATTATACATTGCTTAATGGAGTTCATGTTCTGGTGTTGTTTCCTTAATGTTTGAGCTGTCATTTTAGGGTAATCTCTGAGTTTTTCTCTTACTTCTCGATCTGATGAAAAAGATCTTGAATAAATATCGAGAGGCTTTAACAAGTCAGAGTTAATGAACCTTTCAAACTGTACTTTGATCACACTTAGAGCGGATTTGGAATCCATCTCGTGAAGTGTTTCTTCATTGAGAAGTGTTTCTAAGTTATTCATGTGTTGAGATAACTGAAACTTGAAGGTTCTGACACTATCACCAAAGAGTTGTGCAAAAGCTTGTTGATA
Source organism: Tanacetum coccineum (assembly GCA_026074375.1). NCBI lineage: Eukaryota > Viridiplantae > Streptophyta > Magnoliopsida > Asterales > Asteraceae > Tanacetum > Tanacetum coccineum. Next base: position 16,793 of record BQNB010006979.1, on the reverse strand, counting down.
CAATATACTCTGTCTTTCGAGAAGTTGAGTGGTTGATTTAAGTGCATTTAATTTGTTCAAGGAGTTTTCTTTGAAAATCTTTGCTTGCATCTGCAGTTTCTGTATCTCTGGTTCCTCTAAAACTGAACCCGAAGATGAAGTAACCTTTGTTCCCATTTTATCGTGAATTATGAAGTGTGAAAATTTTGTTGGATCTTAAGTGGATATGATGTGATTGATGTTGTTGTGGTTATGTATGCAATTCTCGTTCACGGGATTTTACACGTCTATGATTAAAACCGATAAATGATTTAACGGGATTTTACAAAATCAATAGAAAACCGTGAATGAATAATCGATTGTTGTTGAGGTTTGTTTCTTGTATGATTAATGCAGTTTAAGTCCTTCTCGATGGTTTTGGTTTTGGTTTGTTTGGAATTCGGCGCAGTTGGATTATGAAAAAAATAAATTTTACCTTATTACCAAAATCTAAATTTGGTGTAAAAATAAGCTAAAAATGCTATAGGAAATTTTTTTATTTTACTAAATTTTTCCCGAAAAAAGTGTCGCTAAAAGGTGTCGACCGAAAAAAAATTTATCCTATTACCAAAATTTGAATTTAATGTAAAAATAAGTTATAAAGGCTATATAAAAAATTACATATTACTCAACTTTTTCGGTAAAAAAGTGTCGCTAAAAAAATCAAACCGCTGCTAGTGTAAGCAAACTGCCGTGTAATAGAATAATCAAACCGCTGCTTCTTTTGACAACTCGCTGCCCTAATAAAATACACAAACCGCTGTTTGGTAACTCGCCGTTTAGCAACTCGCTGTTTTAGCAACTCGTTATTTTAGCAACTCGCTGTTTTAGCAACTCGCTGTTTTAGCACCTCGCTGTTTTAGCAACTCGCTGTTTAGCAACTCGCTGTTTTAGCAACTCGCTGTTTAGCAACTCTCCTTTGACCTAGTCAAACCGCCACCTGGTTTTAACAACTCGCCGTGTAATATTTTATTAGTATAAAACACAACTCGCCACTGTGGTCAACAAACCGCCGTTGACTAATTCTTTAAATCGTGGATCTTGTCCCTATGCTTCCAAACCGCCAGCTAGAGATATGATTAAATAAGCAACTCTCCACCAAGAACACTAGGACGATTTGAGCAAAATAATCACCATCTGAGGTTTTTATCCATGAATCTAAGCTAAACCATGTGTTACTAAGTGAGTATAACAAGATTAAACACACACTAACACTTGTTTCTTTGTAAATCTTCCAATATGAAGCAACTCTCCACGAAGAACACTAACCTTTTAAAGCTTATAATTCGAACTTTGAGCTTGTATAACACACGAAATTGATACAACCTAGCCTCTTTGATGTGTAGAACAAGAGAAGATCAAGATTAATAAACCATTAGACCCAAAAAAAATTGAGCCGTGGGTATTTTTTCAAAAAATAAGCCACGAATTTGATATTGTTTAGCCACACGAATCAATCACGAATCCACCCTTTGCTCTGATGCCAATTGTAGGATCCCGATAACACTTCACTTCATATAATCGATCACGAAATCGAACCAAGAAAAGAGATAAAGAAAGATTGAGTTGTTTAGAGAGAGAAACTAGAGAGAGAGATGAGAGAAAAGAGAAAAGAGATATTTTAGAAATGAACAACTTACTCTTTTCTAAATAGAAAAGAGTTTATATACCCCGTCGCGTTAAATGACGCGCGGGATATTTAACTAGGACCCGGGCTCGTTTTTTGCTTGGGATTAAACCCGAAACGTATACAATATTAGATTATCTATCGAGCCCGATTCCCGATATTATACTATTACAACATTAACTAATTAAATGACCGAGACCCGTACACGTAATGAACGAACTTCCAGTTTGGCTCAATATTTTGAGGCTAACATCTAATCTATGTTAATTTTATTCTAATCTAAACCTATGTTAAACCTATGTCAGTCTAAATCCTAATTCTAACGAGAAAATGGGGTTTTCAGCCTAAGAGACTGGCACGGTTTAGTTCGTGACTACAATCAATTCAAGACACTATTACCCACGCAAGCTAATAGACAAAAGATAAAAGAGCAGTCGAACCTTATATAAGAAAACTGTATTAACCATTATTAATCCGATTAGAACGTTGGTTTGTTTATTTAAGTGCAATGTTTTCTTCTCTCGAGGTGGCATATCATTCTTAAGACTTAGGCGTTGCATCATCCTAAGACCTAGACACATTAATTATGTCACAATTAAAGCATCCACATAAAGCATCCTTATTTGCTGATTATAATCTATCTTAGGGATTAAAGCAATGGTGATCTTGTTAAACCCTAGCTCATAGAGACTTTACCCACTTACCTGAATGCAATCTATTCACTAGTAGTTCCAATTGTTTCAACTATTCCAATAGGTATAGACGTTAAATTTGGATAGTAGGTCTAAATTCTTGATGTATCCTAGATTCATTCAAATCCTTTTGAACAAACATCAGAGATTGCTTCTATCTCACAAAAGAACTTATGTTGCTCCTACCCTCACATAAAAACTATTCAGCAACATGAGAAGGGTTTCCAAGGGTTATACTGGGGTGAACATTCTACTATTTTCAAGCATGCTTGTTGAAAGTCCAATTCAACAGGGTGAAGGATCAACAGTCCCAGTTGAGTCCCATCACAGACCTATCACTACTCCATCCACCTCACAACCACCACTTTCATCACCCTCTAGGGTACCTACACCACCCCATGATTCACCTCTCCCAGGAGGTCACATACCTGGAAGTGATGAGGGTAGTATGGCACTTAATGAATTGACGATTCTTTGTACCTAATTGTCAACAAAAGTGGCAAGCTTAGAGCAAGATTTAAAGGAAACCAAGAAGGTATATGGTAATGCTTACACCAAGCTAATCATGAGGGTGAAGAAGTTGGAACACAAAGTTAAGTCAAGGCAACCTAGAAGAAGGGCAATAGTGGTTATATCTGATACTGAAGAAGATTTGGAGGATCCTTCCAAACATGGGAGGAGAATTGATGAGATTGATCAAAACCCCTCTATTTCATTGGTATAAGATGAAGGAACCTCATGGATTCAAGAGGATGCTGAGATTCAGGGGAGGACTAGTGCTGATACTGAGACACTTTTAGATCAAGAAGAGCCTATTGAACTAGTGGAAGATCTTGGTAGTGGTGAAAAGGGTAAAAAAGAAATTAGTACTGCTAACATATCAGTTAGTACTGCTAGTGCGACTCCTGAAGTTAAAACTGCTGCTGAAAATTTAGTGTACATCAGAAGGAGTGTAGAAAAGAGAAAAGATAAAGGAAAAGTTATTATAAAAGAAGATGAATCTATTCAGAAGAAGGCAAAGAAGCAATTAGAGCAAGAAAGACTTGGGCATGAAGAAGCTATTAGATTGCAAGAATAGATTAATGAAGAAGAAAGACAAAGGATTGCTAGGGATGCAGAAATAGCTAAAAAGTTACAAGAAGAATTTGATAGAGCAAGACAAGAATAAGAAGTTGTAGCTAAAGCTGATCAAGCCTATGATATTGATTGGAGTGATCTTGATGTGCTAATATATCATGCACTTCAAAATAGATCTTTCTCTGTAGCTAAAGTAAGGAAGAACATGTGCATGTATTTGAAAAATCAGGGAGGATACAAGCAGAGTCATTTCAAGGGAATGAGCTATGAAGATATTAGACTTATATTTGAAAGAGTATGGGATCAAAATCATGCTTTTGTACCTAAGGATTCTGAGATTGAAAAAAAGTCTATTAAGAAGAATGATAAAATTAAAGCTTCAGGAAGTAGTAAAAAGAGATCAAGAGAAGATTCTGATGAAGACAATGCCAAGAAACAAAAACTAGAGGATGATGCTGAGAAGGAAGAGCTTAGAGATAGTATGGATGTAGTTCCAAGGGATGATATTGCTATTGATGTTGAGTCTCTGGCTACTAAATACCCAATAGTTGACTGGAAGACACATGTTTTGACAGAAAATATGATGTATTATCAAATCATCAGAGCAGATGGAAGTTCTAAAAATTACAAAATATTCAGTGAAATGCTTGATGATTTTGATAGGCAAGATGTGATGGATCTACACAGACTGGTACAAGAAAGGTATGATACAACAAGTCCAGAAGGATATGACTTGTTACTTTGGGGAGATCTGAAGATCTTATTTGAGCCTAATGAAGAAGATGAAATATGGAAGAATCAACAAGACTACAACTTGATAAGCTGGAGATTATTTGACTCATGTGGAATTCATATGTTGCTGATGCATACTGGAATTGCTATTCACATGATGATAGAGAAGAAATATCCTCTTACTCAAGAAATGCTTTCAAGGATCTTAAGTAGAAGACTAGAGGTTGATCAAGAAAGTGAAATGGCATTTAAACTTCTCAGGTTTATAAGGTCACAACTTCAGAAGTAGAAGAATGTTTGGAAGAATCCTCTCAGAAAGGATTAATTCAAGAAACTTGATGATTTGAAGGTAAATCACAAGTTTAGGGGAGGATTGTTGGGAATTAAGCTCATTAGACATAGTACTGCCAAGTCAAAGTGTTAGTACTGCTTAAGTCATAACTAGCAGTATAAACCAGTTAGTACTGCTAGGAGAATGTTAGTACTGCTAGGGATAAGTTAGTACTGCTAGTACTAACTTAACACTGCTGAGTTGATTTATACTGCTGATAAAGATTGAAGACTGCATGAAGATAAAGACGTGTGAAGAGATGTAAAGACGTGTTAAAAGATATGTATTAGTTATCTTGTGTATATTCTATATATTTAGAAAGATATGCATATAAGCTTAATGTTTTAGAAGATTCATAGTTATCTTGTAAAGGACTCCTTGGTGTATAAAAGGAGATCCTAGGTTTTGGTATCACATCATATCAGTCTTTCATAGTATCCATAGCTTCAAGGTTGTAAACCCTAACACTATCAAAGAGTGTTCATATTAATATATTGGAGCTTATTGTTTTGGTTATATTTTCTGTTTTGTCAAGCATACATTGCTGTTATTCTTTTTAGTGGTATAAACTAGATTCCGCATAGTTTATAAGTTTCATTCTTAGTACCTTTGGATTTATCTAAGGATACTAAACCTTACATCAAGCTAAGGAGTTAAAGATCTATTCTTTGGGATCAACATGTTTTAATCGAGTAAGATCTCTATTAATTAATTATTCAATATGTCTATGTATTATGTGATTTATCTATGTTCTTCTCCTTCTTATAACATGCTAGGCTATATCCATTAGTATTTACTTATGAATGCATGAAACTTAGTTTGTGGATCCTTTTATTATTGCTTCTCGTGGTGGATGTGCCCATTAAGCTTTAGAAAACTAATCATTAACGTGATCTAGACGTCTAGGGAAATGCGAGTGTGTAGAAAGGATACCATCTGGTAACAATCTTCATACTACCTTACCCCCTAATATGGTTGATCCCTCTTAAGTGTTTTAATGCATTCAATAATCTCATAGGGGCCTTGTAATAGTCTTCATACTCCCTTACTTGTGCGTTGCTCTAAGAGAATATTGCGTAGACGGCGTTTTCATGTAATTCGCTACTATATCAGGAAATACTTACACAGACCACCAGGAGTGTGACAAGGCAATAGGATTAGGAGAAGCAAACTGAGGACTAGTGCATGATTAAGTAAATATGTTTGTTTACCCATAAGTTTCCACCAAAGTAGTTTAGATAATTCGTAGTTAATTAGAAAAAACCAACCAATCTCTCAAAACCATAAGTTTACTTGCTTTCATAAAAACATAAATATACAAGAATAATCTTCTTTCAAACCCTCTAGACTTAGTTTAGAATTAGTTCAAGCCTTCCCAACCTATTCCCCTAGAGAACGATAACAACCCTCGAGTCTTGCCTATACTACACTACAACAATTAGGTACACTGCCTAGGGAGTTGTAAAACTCTTTGCGAGAGTTTAACGACGACCGCATCAATAAACCATTATCTTTTGAACTTGATACTTTTTCCTCTGTTACAGGGTTAAAATCTAGTGAAGCTTATGTTCATGTGCCCCAAAAATAGAATGTGAAGGCTGGACTAGCAACTCTAGGACTGTTTGATGAGGATGATCCATCTCTTTCATCCTTTAACATCATCAACTCGTCTTCGGTGAAAGTAAAATACTTTTCACCGATTTGGAAGGTTCTAATGCAGTACATTGTTACATGTGTAGGTGGAATGCATGCATCTCACGATCAACTGAATGCCAACCAACGTATAATTTCTTACTGCTTGTGCTGGGGGCTAAACATTGATATCGCTGACATTTTGTTCTCTAACCTGTTCTCTACCAAGAATGAACGAAACCAAATGTCTGCTATACCATATAATTGTCTCTTATCATGGAACATCTGTTAAAAGACACCTACCAAAATGATAAGCTTACTTTTTATGAAACCCTAAAATATTACAGCCATCACCTTTAGACCCACATGGGAGAATGACAAAGCTTTAACTTCTCACATGTGCTCGATGGCTGAGCTTTTACCTGAACCTATCCACTCTCTGGTCCCTTCCTCTGAGGAGGTGAATGCTGATGACACTGCTGACAAGTCCTTGTCCAGGACCTCTGCGCCGCTTGTCACTCAACCCAGAGCACCAACTCCTAAGAAGCAAAGGAAGAAGAAAAACCCATCTTCAACCCAACTAAATTGAAACTGCTTCCACCGAACAAGCCACCCATCTTCAGGCAACTAAGGAGTTTATGGCTCCCACTGATGCTCCAAAGAGTCTAGATGCCTCCAAATCGGTAGAGGAGTAGGAAAACCAGCCAAAAGCCACTGATGCCACAGAGGTAACAGTCTTAAATAAGGGGCATTGTAAGTAACCACTCTCAAACTTCTCTAGGAGAGAGTGGTGAAGTTAAGGGCTACCCCTGACCCATTATAATGTCTGAGTCTGCACTTACTTTCCTAAATCTTCTATACACTCTGAGTATGCACCCATAGGACGACACCAGTAGGTTACATACGCCTGATGGTTGACTCTGGACATTCTAGACTTTGTTGGATTATCCCATCCGTGCATGAAAGTTGACCTATGTATGAACTAAACTCACTCAGACTCAGAGGTCCACTAAACCATGCAAGAGATTCCCAAAAGTCCATTTTTCTAAATCACATTATTTTTACAAAGGACTTTTGAGGGGATTGGATAATTACACCTAATCTTCTTAGGGGTAGCAAATGGTGATCATTTCCTTCATTACAAATTCACAATTTTAACTAACAAGTTTATAAAGGTACTAGAACCAAAAATTATAGAGGAGGAAAAGAAAGCTGGGGTTCACTCTCTGGATGAAGTTATTGTTGAGCAACTTTTGGATGAAGTGGATAAACAAAACAAAGATACTCAGGAAGTTATAGAGAGTCCCTATGATACTAAGTCAGAGATTAAAATTTTCAAGTCATTCATAACTCATCTGATCTCTGAGCTAGAAGATCAGATCATGTAGGATGCAGAGGATACAACTAATATTCAAGAGGACTTTGACTCTGACCTCCAATCCATGCCTGATGATGATCTACAATTGTAACATCCGACAATTTTTGAAATTTTAAAGAACTATTTTACCCTTTGACTTTTTGGGTCTGACTTGACTTTTTAACTTCTGATCTTTTATTGCCACATAAAAATGATTACCGCGTAACTGGTAAAATTTTTGGAACGTATTTTAATAATAAATCATATTTATTATTACATACCTTGAGTGCAAATTTATTTTTAACTTATTTGACTTAAAAACGAAAAGTTATATGTTATTTTTAAGCTGACTTATCAAAAACGAACGGCTAGATCATGTTTTCACGACTCGGACTCTAAAGCAATTTGATGTAAAACGACATTTCAGACAACTTTTTAGTTTTGCCCGAGACCCGGAAACAAACAGAAAGTGACTAAAATACCCTCGCAAAATTTTGAACAACGCACACAACGCGTGCCGACACGGAAAATAATTAAATTATATTTAATTATCGCATTTTATTAAATAAAAATATTTAATAAAATATTAAGGATTTTATTCAAAAGCGTTTGTTGACAACGCGAATATTCGAGTTAAAATTCATTTCTTTCGGACAAGGCACAATCGGGATATCAAATAAATAACAAATATTTTTATAAATGTTATAAAAATAATTATTAAATACTATCAAGTAAATATTCATTTTTATCGGAAAAATGATTTGGAAAACAATGGCGCAAGTTTCGTGTCTTGAGTCGTCTGTTAACTAGTTTCCTAACGTGTCCCGAATCGTAGTTATTCAAACTATATTAAAAATTTACACAATGATCCCTCAACTATTAGGCTCTTGCCACTTTACCTTAAAACTTTTAATATATATATAAAGTTTTATATCTTTTTACTCATTTTTCATATATATAAAACACACACCTCTCTCTCTCTCCCTCATATTTTCCGGCCACCGCCGCCCCACCTCCGGCCACCACTCAGTCGCCGCCGCCGCCACCGGAAAACTTTTCCGGCGAGTTTTCCGGCCTGATCCAAAAATGCTTCCCACCAACCCCGGATTAACAGATCCACTATACCACTCGTCGCCACGCGCCACCCACCACCACCCCACTGCCACCGTCATCATCCTCATCCACCTCTTCACCACCACCACCACGAGGGTGCGTTGGTGTGTCGTTAATGCCACAAGGGTCCGTTTGGTTTCGTTCATTCCACCACGAGGGTGCGTGTGGGTCGTCTTGGCACCACAGCGGGTGTTCGTTTGGTTTGTTCCCAGCCCAAAGGGTTGCGTTGGTGTTTGGGGTTGACTGGATAGGGTACGTTTTTTTGGTAACCACCGGCCAATGGGTTTGCGCTGTGCGGTTGGTATGTACACATTAGGGTGCGTGGGTATATGGCAACTGCAGGAGTGGGGTGCTAGGGGTGTTTGGTTGGCTGTGAAAACCACAAAGGGGCGTTTGGTTCATCATAAGACTAACAAGGGTGCGTTTGGATCTGGGTTTGGCAATAAGGGTGCGTTTGGTTTAACTGCCGCACCACTAGGGTGCGTTTGGGTTAATAAAACCCCAAACAGGGGCGTTTGGGATAACAGTTAACACCCAAAGGGGTGTTTGGTTTGGCAGAAACCGCACAAGGGTACGTTTGGTTGGCTGTGAAATAGCCAAACGAGGGCGTTTGGTTTAATAGGACTGCCAAAAGGGGTGTTTGGTTGGGCAGAAAACACTAAGGGTGTGTTTGGGTTAACAAGTTAAACCGTAAGAGGGTGTTTGGGTGATCAGGAAACTGTTAGGGTGCGTTTGGGTTTAGAGAAGATAACAAAGGGGTCCGTTTGGTTGGTTTAGCAGAAATAGGTGCGTTTGGTTTAGCAAAACAACGAGGGTGTGTTTGGATTATATAAGTCAACGATAAATATATCGTAAAATTTATAAATATAAAACGGGATATATTGGTGGTTTAAAATGGTTAAATAAATATGATATTTATTACTTTGTTTAGTTATAAATATATATAAATATATATTTAAAACACGTAGATATTTTGCAACACGCGGTTTGTTGAAAAGTGGAAAACATTAGGTTTTATAAATATGGGAAACGTTATATAACCGGGAAGGTCTTGACGAAATTTATATAAATTTTTATATTTAGTAATGTTTTACTAAAGCCTCTATTATTTTAGAAACCGATAAAAGGGACTAAGTTATATTTTAAAGATATAATAATTTGTATTATACAATAACCGGATAAACGAATAAAAACTATAACTTTACATTGAGATAACTATTTTAGACACGACCCGTCGAGGAAACGAAATATAAATTTATAAAATATTATTTTATATTTTATAATTGTCAGCTAGAAGATAACATAATAATTGTTGTAAAAGCTTTATAAACATCGTTTAACTTAATTAGTAACCTTAAAACGTACGATTACGTTTATGCAAGAACTTTTTATTTAATTAAGTGGTGATTTTAGAAAACGTGTCAAACTAATTGGTTAATTATTTACTCACACTTCTTATATAATACTTGCAAAGTATTATACATTTCATATTAATCTTTGGATTGTTTGTCTTTATTATATAATTCACAATACGAATTATATACTTGTTCATTTATCATATGTAATATATACGGGATATATTACATACTTTGCGTTACTTTCGATTTATTTTATTTAACCAACCACCAAACTATTACAACTTGGAAATCTAAATCTTTTATCAACGTGTCGCGTTGATGTAATCATCCATCGGAAAACCCAATTCATTAACGTAGGCTAGTGGGTCATAGCCGTTAAGATAAACCACAACTCCTTGGTCGAGCCGTTCCGGTTTCTGTTTGTGTTGTGCTTAATATGTGCATTTCTGCCAATCGTTCTTCATCAGCGAGGTTGCATTCGGGAGGATTCGTGACGCGTTTTCATTTGTGATATACATTATCGGATTAACTCACTTGAGGTGAGTTCATAGCCCCACATTTTACATGATTTTGTTTTATAATTTTTTGGGGTGAGAAACATGCAATGTTTTACAATTGGACACAAGTGGGAAATTTTATATTATGATTACGTGTTGCCTAAGTTACGATAACCCAAAGGAGCCTATTATCATGAACTGGTTAATTACCTGGAGGGTAAGTACGAATGTTATAAATAGATCTATTATGATTGACATCTCCATTCGGGTGAGTCATACTCACTGTGCCGGTTTGCCAGACAACGAACGTATACCATGTCGGACGAGGGATGTTCTGGGTTAGAACATCAACATGGGCAATGCTGGCAATTTTATATTGCAATCTGTTGCATTATCATACAAATGGGAGATCTTGTGGTCCTACATTATACGATTTATCAAACCTATGAATTCACCAACTTTATGTTGACTATTTTAAGCATGTTTTTCTCAGGTGAATTAGATGCTTGGATTATCTGATGTGCATTGGAGTCTAAATTGACAAGATTTCATTCATGGATTTCTACTTATATACAAATGATCAAATCTCGTTGTATCGCTTTCAAGCTTCTCATTGTGATGCAATTATGGGATAAATGTTATATCAATTTCAAGGAAATCAACGAGATTACTTTTCAAACGACACATTTAGGGGTCGTTTTCTTGTATCTTGTGATGTTGTATTATGAAATAACTCCCCCGGACGTACTTACGCTGCGACACAATTTTGGAGGTGTTACAACAATCCTTAATTGGATTTGATGCATAATACTCTAATGATGAAGGCCATCTCTGAGATACCCACAACAACCCTTCATCAGATGTACATGTTGATGACACTGATAAATTACTGAATGCTTTCGCTGAATTTCATAGTCTATTAGGTCATCTTGATCATGTCTGTGAAGAAGTCAGCAGTCTTCACTACAAAGTTGCGGATATTTAGTCTTCCATCATCTAAAAGGTATCTGATGAGATCAAGTCTTCTGTGACAACTCTTATTGGCAATGCTCTAAAAGAACAACTGCCTGGACTTATCTCTGATGTACTAAAAGACTATCTTCCCCAAATCATTAAAGATCTGTGCAAACCCACATTCCATCTACCTTTGAACAAGTTGCAGAGAAACAAACTCAGCAGAACAAGAAGATGGTCAAGCATATGAACAGAAAGTTCAACATCTCCTATGCTGCTGAATGTGTTTGTCAATCTTTAAAAGGTACTTACCAAAGTGCTCAAGTCTGAGATGGGATAATCAGTGAAGTTCGTCTGGGTATGCACGAGGTCAGAGATGAAAGCAACTCTTAGAGCAAGCATCTGACAAAATACTGCCTGGCTGTTTAAGATATGCAAACTCACCAACAAGAGATCTTGGAACTTCTCTAATCAACAGTGATCATTGATGATACTGCTAAGGGGGAGAAGATTAAGAAGGATGAGAATGCAAACCCTACTTCCACTCAGGGGGAGCATCAGTCAGCTACTGAAGAAGATGCTGCAAACCCTGCTGGCACTCAAGGGGAGCATAAGGTAGTTGAAGAAAATGTTCTATCTAAACCAAAGGCCTCCTCAGTCAATAAAGACACCTCTCTGGTTCTTCATCAGATAGCTAGCATGAAAACAACCGAGGATGATTTAGATAATGATGAGCTTGACAAGCAGCCTTTGTCTAAAAGATTCAAAATCTCATCTTTAATCCCCAAAATACCCACTCCAATTCCTTTGAACTTTATTATTCCAGAGCATTTATTGGAGCCTGTGCAACAATAACAGTCTGTTCAAGATTTCACTGATCAGCTATTTGGAACCACCTCTTCCAGTTTCTCACTAGCTCCTCTCAGAGAACCAACCCCTCTAAGAGATTCCTCTAAGGGAAAAGAAGTTGAAATTGAAGAACAAGTAAATGAACTTGTTCCATACATGGATGAAGGATGGTCTAACCCTAAAATTCTAAAGCTGAAGACTTTTATAACCAGAGGGAACCCTATCTTAAGAAGACTTCATGGCTCAACTCAAAGAAATCAAGAGGTTAACTGATCTAAAAGTAGAGAAGGATGAATCAGAGGAACAACTGAAGAAGTTGCTTAACCCAGCTACCATCAAAGCTCAGGCTCTAAAGTGGGAAGAGCATGAAGTAAAAAAGGCAAAATTGCTTAACGAATACAACAAATGAATCTCTGAGATGACTAATCCTTTGCTCATCACCAAGATCAGTTACATTGTCAACACTCACAAAATGGCAACAAGGAGGATCACCATAGGTGGGGATCCCTTAAACCTCATGGTCTATCCAGATTTTAGACTTAAAATGCTAGGCTTTAGTGAATGGTTGGAAGTTCATGCTCTAGCATCTAAAAAGTCAGGCAAGTCAATTGATTTGCTACTACAAAGTCTGTAGTCAAAGTTTGAGTGGGTCCTCAACCGGGCAAAGAAGCTAGGACTTCCACCACCATCTAAACTAAAAACCTTTGGAATGACTGCTGAAGACAAGAAAGGGAAAAGGACAGAGTTCCTTAAAAAGTCTTCGTCAAAGAGCATATTGAGGTGGATGGGACTTAGAGGAACGTGGCTCCTCCTCCTAGTTTTGTTAGTAAGAAGGGTCTAGTAATTCGTGAAATAGAGGCTAGATTTTTCTACTTAAATGGAAACTTTGATTTGGTCTTTCAAAGAGAATCAAAGTTTCACATTACCAGCACAATTCAGCTCATCAGACTTTAGAGGGACATTACTTGAGATTCTCTAGAGGCTGTGGAAATGTTCAAATTAATGGGACTAGAAATAGAATCCAGGGATGATGTAGAAAAGGCCAGAGAAATTGTAAGAACCAACTTAGATGGCATGGGCCTCTGATATGTAATGAATTAATAAATTATGTCTTGTTTATGTTTAACTATCTGGTCAATTATGTGTAAGAAGAAGCCTAGACTCACTTACCTTAATTTTATACTTATCATCAATTGGAGGGAGATTGTTGGGCCGATTCAGAGCCCAATGATCTTTGCCTAGATTTAAACAAAAATTAGGCTAAGTGTTGAAGAACCTCTAAGTGCTGGACTCAGAGGTGATGAAGACCAACTGAGTGCAAAGCATCAGTTGGTAGTGAAAGGACTCTCTAAGTGCAAAGCATGAGAGAGCAACATCAAACGTATTCAAGTCAATGACATTGTCAAGGAAGTCAAAGATTACTTGAAGACATACTCGTCAGCTAAGATGGATATCAGCTGGTATGTAGAAGGAATACACTAAGGTTTTAAGGAGAGTCAGAGGTGGCAATACTTTGACTATCCTATTACCCTTTAAAGAAGAACAAGCTGAGCTTAAAGATTGATCTCTGTAGAAGGCGGGAAAACTTAACATGTGTTTATGGCGGGATAAACAATGTTTAAGTTAAAGCGTGTACCTAGTATGAGTTTGGTAAAAGTAGTGAACAGTATGTGCGAGATGTTTCCAAGAATGGACATGCATTAAATACCTCGCACGGCCTCCACAAGATTCTTGACACATCGCAACTGCCTCCACAAAGGATGAAACCTTGTATTAGTATATATAGAGAATGTTGTAAGGAGTAAATGATATCGCTTTTATTGTTGTTATTATAGTCATTTACTCCTTTGTCGAACTTAACCAGAGGTCAGCTGTCTCAATGAGCTATCCAGCTAAGTTCGCTTGTAAACTTGATTCATTATCAAGTTTACTTGTTCAAAGGGTAATCCTACATTGTAATACTTTGATTATTATCAATAAAGCATTGTAATACTTTGATTATTATTAATAAAGCATTACACGATTGAAAAGTTATTACTTGTGTTATTTGTATTGTGATAAGTGTTACTAGCCATAATAGAGATTATATTGGGACTTTCAATGAACTGCTCTAGCCTAGTTGCTTCCTTTTAAGGCTCTTCCTCTAGTTAAAGGGTGAATTCAGGAGTTCCAGGCAGACAAAATAGTTTATTTCTTTTATACCATTTTATAAAACTTACCGTGTGACTAGAATGCCTTCATTATAGTTTTGTGATTACAAAATACTAAAATCTCTAACATGTAATTTCATCATTTGACATATTTTGATCGGAGTTTGTGATAGGATCTAGAACTAGATAGATCTTCTAGCCTTTGTGGTTGTATAGTACTTATGTAATCACAAGTATATACGTGAGAGACTCTAACAATTGTTTAGGCGGAAACTAAACAACGTAGTATAAAGAAGAACAAATATAAACAATGATCCTCTATGGATCTCTCTATTGATAATAAATTGTTTTTGTAATGTGTAATCCGTACAAAACCCTAATGCTAAAGGTTTCTTTTATAGAGAAGAAACCCTAAATTACTAATCAAGATAACTAAAAACGCGTAAGAGATATACATCAATCTCTTCCTGATTTATCGTAAGAGATATAC